>JBANCY010000433.1:0-25575 GCA_037040045.1 Phorticella flavipennis | reverse complement strand
GTGGTATACCGTGTCTCTGCCATTGATCGCCGTCCCACTATAAGTGGTTTTGGCATCAAGGCTGTGGTTCCCATATGTGGAAAACTATATGGTCGATTATATCTGAATTGAATATTTGGATTCAATTGATTGTCGTGATATCTCTTCGAATGGGCAAATTCAAAGGGTCGTCGTGAATTAAAATTAAATTTATCATCGATTTCACTAGAGTCGTCAATTTCATTTTCGATATCGTAGTCATCATCATCATCATCTTCATCAATAACATCATAGCTGTCGTTATAATAATCCGCATCATCGTTTTGTGTGTAGTCCATACGTTTTGTCCGTTTATGAGGAATTTCTGAACTTTGTTTTTGTTCAATTGATCCGACACTATCATCCTTGATAAAATCAGCAACTGTAGCAGCCGTAGTGGTAATAGGATCATCATTGATAATATTAAATGATGTTACTAATCCAGTTGTTTGGTTATTATCATCTTCATATCGAGTGATTGGCCCATCTATGTCATATGATCCGAATGGCGGATCAATTTCAAAATCTGTAGTATTTGACATTGATGCGCTACCAATACTTTTAGTTTGAGTATGATGAATTTGATTCACAAGAATTATAACACATAATGTGCTAATGAATTTTGATGTTATGCCGAATTTTAACATTATTTTTTCTCGCCTTTCAATTGGAATCCCAATGGATGGATATTATAACGAGAGTATATATATTTGAATATAGAATATTAGTCTATATTGCAAGAAGACGATCTTGTGACTGAATGAAACTTTAATGATCGTCTCGGATATTTATACGAAAATCGTATCTAAAAAAAATTATAGATTAACTTCCTAGAAGAATGTTTTAGGTATGGTGGGGGGTGGTAAGGCGATAGAGAAAGAGTAGATTTGAATGCTGGACATAAGGGCATAAAGGTTATATGATGTCTGACCTTTCAACATTTCTTTGTTTTTATATCAAGCATATATACATATACATCAACTTGTTATCTGCATTTTTTTCTCTCGTGATTAATATAAAAAAATCTAAGACTCAGATATAGAAGTATTTTTAAAAAAAATATTTACCAAGAGTTCATAATATTAAAAACATCCGTTTACAAATCACTTGCATATTTTTTTTATACATATACAATAAGTTCAATAGTCATATGTAATAATTCGAATTTCATATATATACACACGGATGTATTTATAGATATGTATGTAAATGCTAATATGGATTTGTAAACAGATTACAAAAAAATTGACAGATGACATATGTTTATTATAAAAAATGTTGATAAGGATCGTTTACACGTGTCATGAGTTTTAATTTTTTTTTGATATTTAATAAAAAAAACAACATTTGATGAGAGAAAAAAACACAACAAAAATTACAATTTTATATATATGCAGATGAATGAAAAAAATATATTTATAATTTATATATATAGATTATTTTTATTTCATCATTACAGTTTGTGTACATATATTTGTAATATTATAGATTATTAATAATTTATAATATATATAATGCTATCAATTTGTTTGCAATTTTGTATTCAATTTGTATACATTTCGTATTCAATTTGTATATACATTGTATACATTTTGTATATATTTTGTATGCAATTTGTATATATTTTGTATGCAATTTGTATATATTTTGTATACACTTTGTATATATTTTGTATGCGATTTGTATATATTTTGTATGAATTTTACATACATTTTTTTGTAGACTTTTTGTATACATTTTGTAATCAAATTGTAGTTACGCAAAAAGATGAACTAAAATGTTAGTATTTTTTTTGTGTTGCAATTCAAGATTATATTGTATGATTATCATATGGATTTTTATGACCGTTTAGCAATTTCTAAGCTTTTAAATTGACTATGATTATTATATGGTATTTTTTCATTATAATGCTGATAGAAATGAGCGCACATTAAAACGATTCGAAGAACTTGTGTAAATCGTATTGTTTCGACGGGATTGAATTGCTGGAAATTATTTGAATCATCAACTGGGGTTACATTATAGGTGTTTATGCCAATACTCGATGAGACAATTTTATTATAATTACTCGCTGCTTTGTTACGATTTATAATGCTTGACATGGTGTTTGGTCGTCGATTGGCCTTTACAAAGCAACTACGTTGTGAGGATTTCTCTTCGGTTATCATATGTAGACCATCGAAAATGTTGAAATTATCCAAGAATTCAACTGAATTTTGTGGTAAATCAACGATAGCGTTCACCAATAGACCAATCAACGGCAATGACATGTATATAACACCAAAGTTTTCCATAATCGGTTCTAAGAGCTTTATATTTGTCCGAACAATCGAGAATTCTTGTTTTTGTAACAGCAATGCAATTATATCACACGCCATATTATAATGAGCTTCACAAAAATATATGGGTAAATCTGAATCATAATATTCACAAGTTAATTTTATAATACTTTCGTATGAATCAATTGAAATACTCATTATGATGATATTGTTGAATATATATATTTGTGAAATTATAACTCTTTATTTTTTTGTTTAAAACATGCTATTTAAATGATTTTTAATACAGTTTTTATGTTTTACAGTGATATAATAAGTACAAAATTGATTTTTTCCTATTCGATACTATCGAATATTAGGTTTATTATATATATATGAAAAATCCACTATATAAATCATAATAAAAAGATATATTTTCATGTGAAAAGAAACACACGCTTATAAAAAAATTAATTATATATATGAATATATTTTAGAAGCGTTTGGTTCCTTATACTATCAATGTCATCATTGTTGCTATTCTAATATTATTTCAATAGTTTAACATTATTTTGCAATGGAATTCGATGATCTGTGCTATTATTCAACATGAATTGTGTGACTTCGGAATATTTGAACATGCTGATATTCATGAAACGGGCCATTTTAACAAAATCCAACGCACTCGGAAATACAATTTTCGATGAATATGGATAATAACGCCACGATAAATTATATTCGTCAAGACATTTGATCAACACTCGACCAACAATATATGAGAAATTCTCACCGAAAAGACTATCCAAGAGTTGTGACATGATGGTCATATTTAAGAATTTAATTTGTTTAGGTGTTTGATTTAAATCGAAACTAACTTCGCCAGTATTAATTATCTCATTCAATGATTCATTGGGTGACATCTCATAGCAATACATAAATATTACAGTGCGAACAATTGAATATAAATCTGTTTCTGTATAGCGAATTTTTTCATCAGATCTCGGTACTTTTAAGAGATAATAATTTGTTTTAAGTTTACAATAGCGATGTTCTTTTGCCTGTTGTCGTTGTAATTTTTGAAAATTTTCGAAATTCTGTAATCTTTTCCCATTGATGGTATTTCTTAAGTTTGCTCGAAGTTCATCATGATTTTGATTATTAATATCATCATTTATTGTAGCCGTAAATGATGTTAAGGTTGATGATGATGTTGTTATCGATTTATTAGTCTCTGGCGATTCATCTAAATACGATTGTATAATATTTTCCAAATTATTATGATTTTTGTTAGCACGTATTGTGTGTCTGGCAGTATTATTGACTTTATTATTCTTGTCAATTAAAGTCGTCGTAATGGTAATAAATTCTTTTTTGTCACCATTAATATTGTTGTCTCGAGAATTATTGTTATCGACACTTTCAATTTTGTCAATATAATTTTTACTATCATCAGAGATATTTTTATTAATATTTACCATCAACTCTTCGTCTGATGGTGGTATATAATTAAGTGTATAAATAAAACGAGCGCTATCCGATTGTATGTTATACATGATGATTTTTATAGTAATAATACTAGTAATGGAAAAAAGGTTATACTGACGTAGAATCTCCGAGATATATTTAATGTATGTACGTATATGAATGTTTTTTTTGGTAAGAAAGTTATAAATATACTAAAAGCTAGAATATATAATCCCAAGTATTATATATATGCGTATACCTATAGCCTGCGACTAAAACAAACTTATTACGCTAAAGTATTTGTTTTTTTATGGTTTTATTTTCATATATAGATAGAAAAAAAATCAGTTGGATGGATTGTGTACGTTTTTTTGTAGTCATAATAGACAACGACTTTGACGACGACAACGATGATGACAACGATTGTGACCATTACGATGACAACTACTACTACGACTATGACAACAAATAACAATAATAACTACGACGTTGTATACTATTGGATTTTTTTTGTTTTCGTACCAGTTCATTTTTTGTCGTATTTTCTCTCGATTATTTTTTTATTCGAGGTATAATTTTTTTTATTCGTTACAATTCAGTCAGTTCTAAACCAGTTTGGTTTACGGTATCATCGAATTGTTGAGTTATATTCTCTTATTGTATTATTGCGTATATATATTTATGCGTGCATATAATACTAGTGAATTTTATTATTTTTAGTAATTATTTTTTTTGATTAATTAGTTTTTTTCTAATCATTTTTGTTGGTGAATTTTTCAAAGACCGTTAAATGCAAAAAACCCTACTTACTTAAAAAAAAACATATCGACGTATTCAAACGTATGTATAGTATATGTGATGTGTGTGTTGTTTTACTCACATATATGTATATACGCACATATATATAAATTATAGCGTTAGAGAATATAGTAGTCGTGATAGAATTAAATGTATACGGATGGTGGTTGGAAGTGATATAAATAGTGCATTTGTAAGACTCATTACATGCATACATACGACATACAACACCCAACATATACAACACGGGTAGTTGAATAGAAAAAAAATATTTACAACGTTTAGATTTGTAATAATATCAATTGTGTAACATTAAGACAACGATTGCGACAATTCAAATTACAAACGCAACATTAGTGTGCAAAAAAAATCTAAAATCAAATGCATGAAAAAAAATCTAACAACTATTCGTATTGACGTTGACATCGTAATTATTATTATTGTTTGTTGTCGTTATCATTATCATCATTGTTGTCGTCATGTATAATCCATATAAGCCTGATCTAGTTGTGCATCCAAGATATTGGAAATTAATGGCAAATTACAATTTATCTGGCTATTTCAATGTAATGTCATTAATGGATTTGGAAATTAAATTTGATATACAGCCGCTTTTAATTACGGATGAAAATGTGCGAACTTTGGCAAATGTTCAATTGGAGCCAGTTTTCAATTGTTACAATAATAGCAATCTACCTATACAGCCATATGCAAGTGCCAAACCGGAAAACACTAGCTTCTATTTTGAAAAACAAATACCAATCTATCGAATTGAAAAGAACGGGCCACGTTATGTCATTTGGCCGATTGACGAACCGCTATCAATTTGTGGGACATTTGTTAATCGAATCAACGATTGGGATTTATATCAGGCATGCGAACGTGCCAAAACTTGGGCATTTACGATCACAAATAACAAATCGATTATTGTTTTTGATTTGGATGATACATTGATCAATAACAATACGGGACGACGATTTAAACATGCACATCAACTTTTAAATTACGCTAAACATGCATATGACTTAGTTGTCCTATATTCACATGGTTCGAGTCTGCATGTTGACGATAATATTCAACAATTTATAACCGGACCAAACGCCATTATATTTGATCTTGTTTTAAGTAATAATTCTATTGATCGTCGATCGACCAAGAATCTATTATCATTATATAATTATTTTCCAAATACTCGATTTTATAAACCAACTTTAGTCGATGATTCTTTATACAATTGGTCGCCGGAATATGAGAAATTTATTGTACCATCTGTGAAGAGAACACTTAAATATGCCTTAAATTGTATTTGTTGAGAATCATCAATGCTATCAGTGTCTTCCGTTTTGTTGGATTCTATATAAGTGTATATAAAATTATTTGTAAACAAATAAAATAAAGGTTTGGTTGTATTATACAAATATATATTAAAAACCACATATACAATATACATACATATACATATAGATATAATTGAAATATTTTAAATAAAAAAATAAAATATTCATGAGAAAAATATCAATTTTTTTTATTATTCAAAAAATGTTCGTTTTAATACCAAAGACTATATCAAATAGTCTTATACATTAATGTTGTGATATCGATTTATTTATACAATTTTATGTATTTTATATACATGGCTATATTTTCTTTTTCACTTCTAAACATGAGACCATATCCGTTATTTGTCACATAAATTTACATGCGCACATACTTTTTTTTATATATATGTTCTACTTCAGCACCTCCTTTCGCATTATTCTCTTTTCCTATGAAAATATGTTTGATGGTAGATGAAAAAAATAACCTTATATTCGTTTATGACTAATGTTAAGTTGTTAGAATGAATGAAACTGTTTATATATAAAAAAGATAACGGAACAAATATAAAAAAAGTTGGAAATAAACACTTATATATGATAGGCGGATACTGATTATTCTTTTTTTGTACTCAACCATACGATATTTATATGTACGAGCATGTTTTGTGGGGTTCGCGCGCGCGTATCTAAACATATACGCATGCGTATATATAAGGGTGATGAGAAAAAAAGACCTAAGATATCTAACTCTTCTTTTTTTTCACACGAAATTCTACCAGTTGCTTATTTTTTTTTGATATGCGACTCGTTTAGGGTCTCGTCATAAATCTAGCAACTGTCGTCGTAGACAGAAGTAATAAAACTATTATCGTTCTCCCATATAATCAATATACTATTTATAGATATATATATACTGTATTTAAAAAATATATATATATTTGTGTATGTGCGTTTTTAATTAAATACTAAAAGATTCGCATGTGTTTGTTTGGAAAAGAAATTATATTTAATATGCCTCGGGTGTATGGCAAAAAATAAATTTATATACGCTATAAATTTATTAAATATTATTTATACAAATATCAGTTTTTTCCATCGCAAGTGAAATATATGTATTGCTTACTAACTTAAAAAGTGCTCGTTTTGTTTATTATCGACGACAATGATTACAACGTTCGAACGTTTATGAAAAAAAAACACATTCGCATAGATCGTGTTATATCAATATATGTCGTACATGTGCGTATGTACGTCTGTAGTTTTTGAAGAATTCAACGTTTTCATGTGGTAATCATAACATAATGTTATGTTTTTTTTGTCTTAATTGATATATATATTGGAAAAGTAAATTGTTTTGATTATTGGCTAAAAATCCACATTTTAACATTCATACTAATATTTATTGGTTAATTTCTATTATTAGTCATCCAAAAAAAACTTATCATAATTCACAATTCATTTTCATCCAAACCATTAAATTTCATCATTCTAAATCAACTAAATATTATCGTTTAATTATATTTTATTTTATATATTTCTTTATCGACCACCCATTTTATGTTTATAGGTTACTCGCAAACTTGAACATCGCAAAAGTTTATGAATTTACACCGTAATCGATATCAGACGATACATAAGGCATATGGATTTTTTAACTTGTAACTTAATATTTATATTATTGCTGTGCGTATTATTGCTAATATACCAAAATTTTAATGTTTATTTTTGAATCATTGACGATATCGCCATTTATATGAATATCAAACATGATTGTTTGATATTTCTTTTTGGATTCTTGGACTAGACATTAACAAATTTCAACATATACCAACAATTGCCAGAGGAAGAGAGTCATCATCGTCGTGAAAAAAATTTGATTCTGGAAATTTAACGTTTGAATATATACGTGTGTGAGTGAGCATACATATACATATATATATGTGTAATACAGATACGTATATTCATTATACTTGGAGCATGGTATTAGACGAAAATCAAATGCCGTCACCGACTATAATGCAGGAACGTTCGACATCGCCATCGCTGCCGTCAACACCGCCGTTACGACGTCGTCGTTCTACATTACCGATGGAGCCTAAAACTAAACTTTCGCGAATTTATGGCGTTATCGGACCAATCCTAATAACAATCATGCATGCTTTTATGTATGTTTTTGTACGATTGCTTGCTGTATGCGCAACAGTTGTTACGGTTATAATATTAATTTTTATATTATTCCCCAATAATAATCTATTCACCAATTATAAACCATATTACATACTGAGCGATCCATTTCTTGACAAAGCTGTGCCAAAGTTCAGTTATTGACAACGTTATCAAAAAAAATAATAGAAAAAAAAATGTCAGAATCGCAAAGCGCTGACAAAAGCCAAAATATCTTGACGATTAAAGATGACGGTTGAAATAAAAAAAATAGCCATAACATCGGCAATTGAGACATTCATTCATCATACAAATATATATATATATACATATAAATATATTAAATGGTTAGGAAATCTCTTTCCAAATTAATCTTTTTTTTCTTCTATAATACCATTTTATATATATATATATATATATATTGTTTTTTCTTTAATATACATACATACAGCATATATATAGGCACATGTAGGCTTTAAGAGTGTTTCTTGTGAACGTTTTTGTTGTTTTTCCCAAACAACCAATGTTTTGTAAAAAATCCAATGATTACCATCAATATATATCATCATCATTATTGTAATTGTTGTTTATCGATCAATTGAATTATATTACCATCATCAAGATCGTAACAATGATTACAAAGGTGTACGCATATATGTTTAATTATATATATATATATGTATAATCTCTCGCCCAATATTACCATCAGATGCCACCATCTCTGAAAAATGTTTATAAGTTTAGAAATATAAGATTTTTTTAAGATGTTTATGCTCTTTGTTTTCTAAGTTTGACAATTTTTTATACGTGGGATTGTGTTTTTTTTGTTATATATACGATATGGTTTCATTCAATTTTTTTCCCATATTCGTAGTATTAACGAAAAAAAACATGACACGAAAAAAATTATCACTGCATGTTGGTTTGAGATCAAAAAAATGTTTGGTTTTTCTTTCGCTTAAAAAAAATGTATAAAATAACATTTTTTTTAAAAAAAATTAGATTATAAGTTACTTATTATCTTCGCAGATGTGGTTCAGATTATTTTCTTTCGTATATGCTATGCAAAAGAAACTGTAAGAAATATTTTGCAACATTTATAATTAAGGTCTTTAAGAGTTTCTTTTTTTAATAAAAAAAAGGCGGTTAAGAATTTTTTTTAGGTAAGAGTTTTGGATTCTTCTTTAGATTCATATAAAAATACATTCAATACGTATATGTATTCAAAATCAAAATTAGAATTTAAATTGAATAAAATAAAACACAAATACCAATAACAATATAACAGCAGCAACACCAATAACAAATCGCCGTGTGTGTCCGTGAGGAGAATTGAGAAAAATGTGCGTTTTTTAACTAACTTTTTACATGACTTTTTTTAACCCTTTGTATTTTTTATTTTTTTATCTTACCTAGTTTATAATCAAACTTTCATTTTATTATATTTCTTTCATATATTATACATGTATTAAATATACGGTTAACCTTGAAATTTGTATAGTTTTTTCTGGCTGTGTAATATACATCTGTGGGTTAAAAAATAATATATATTGGTTTTGTGCGTGGGGTGATCGGTAGTAAAACGACAAAAATTAGTTGGAGATATAGGTTTTTTTATTTTTGATTTGGCTACATTGGTTACATGTTTACATATGAGTGTGTGTGTATGTGATTTTTTTCAGTTGCATTGCTCTGCTCTTTTCATTTTTAAAGTTATCATTTTTTTAAGTATTAATATATATAATTTCTATACATCATTAACATAAATATAAATATATAAATAATTACACTCACAACCATGCTATATTCTCAATTTTACTTGAAAACAAAAGCCTAATAAGTAATCCTAAAAAAAATGTATATTAATGTGCGTGTTTTTTTGGTTGTGATGTACATATATGTATGTGTATGTGTTTAATTTATATGTCTCAATCTCTCATTTGTGTGATTGTTTTCCTGTTTCGTCTTCGTCTCATTATCACTATTAAGCATAGTCTTCTTGAAATACTCTTCATATTTATTTCGACATTTTATAAGTATATATGTATATAAATATAGTTTATTTTCTATCTGAATACCCCAAGTTCGATGTGTTCATGTAATTTAATTCTTTTTTTACTTGGACAACATTGTCTGCTATGTTCTCAAGTGATTAGTTCTTTAAAACATAGGTTATTGTGTTTGTATTTTTTTATGTACGCATATATGTATATGTAATTGAGATGGAAAACCAAAATAAATGTTGAAAATTTCGAGTTGTTTCTATATATATAGTACAACGATTTGAATAGATTTGATTTTGTTATTTTGTAGTATACATATATTGTACTCCCCCTCAACCCTTCTCTTTGGGTTTTTATTTGTTTTTTACTTGCCAGCAAATTGTTTTATTTTATATAGGTTGCAGTTCTTGTTTTTTTGTTCCTGCTGGGTGGGGATGTCTTTATTTCGTTTATGTTCGTATTTTAACTAGATGAATATCCTTGATCGGTAGATGTACTGGTTGGTCTATATAAAAATATATCGACCGTTCGACTAATTTCTTGAAATGTTCGATTACCCTGTTGAAATTGTATGGACGATGATGGTTTGTGATCATCAAAAGCATTATAACGTTTTCTCGTACTTTTTCTTGTAGCCATTGATGATGATGACGCTGACGACGAAGATAACGATGATGTTGGAGCTGCTGATGAATTCGAAGACATTGCGAAACGTTTACTATAGTTGTCTTCATATGGTCTGTATGTTGCTTGTGATGATGAATTATATTTTGAATTTGACGACGAACCATCGTATTTTGAATATGATGAATTACCATAATCATTGTATTTTGATGACGACGATGATTCCTTTCTAGACATGTTGCTATCAATTAGGTTTTAAAAAAAACACCTCGAAGATAAATTGTTTGTGGTTAATACCTTAGTGTATGAATTAACGATGGTGTATATTTTTTTGTAATTTGTCATATGCCAGTGGTGGAGTTTTTTTTAATTTGTCGTAGATTTCCTTTTTTTAGAAGAGTATAACGTTCAAAACTTTTTTTTGGTCCGTGTATTATTAGAAACGTTTAGGAATTGATAATGATGCTGTAGTTTTTTTTTCAATTACTATTCAATTTTCTTCCTTAGGATATTGAAACAAAATTGTCCAATTTTTTCGTTCCTGTGGTTCCGGTTATGCTCATATGAAATAAATGGATCCGATAATTTTTATACACGACTAGATATTTTGGAAAAGAAATGAGATCAAAAATAAGTTACTAACACATGTATACATATAATTAACACATATATATAAAAATATGTATGAAAAAAAATGTATAAATGGGCGTTTATGTGTAAGAGTATAGATGATTGTGTAATTTGGGAGTGAGGATGAGCGAAAAAGGTAGATAACCACATGTATATAATTTTTATCTAAACAATAAAACAGACGACAATAAAGACGATAATAATGCCGAAAAACGACATTAATATATATATGGCACATTCGCAATGACAAATCATAATAATAACAACAATAAAAATTACGATAATCAGTATCGATTGACGTATTATTGTTGTCGATGATGCTGGTAATGGTATTTGTGGTTAGATGGTTGGGGTAGAGTAATAATAAATATGTGATTAAATTCTTAGAAATTCTAATTTCGAGTTTATTTATTATATTTTGTATTTCATTATTATTTCGAAGAAAAAAAACACGTTACGATAAATAAGAAAGTTAAGGATTTGTTATAATTATTTATTTTGTTTTCTTGCACATGGATTATTGTCATTAGGTAAAAAACGGATAATAATTTTGTATATTTTGAAAATATAAACATAGAGTTTCGTTTTAATTTCTGTCGCATTACTGGCACAATTATTATTATTGTTGTTGTTATTTAGTGCATTCAATATTGTTATTGCAGTTGTGAAATTGTTATAGATTTTTTGTGCGAGTATGTATGCGCTTTTTTGTTCGAGATCGTTTATATTGCATTCGCTTGAATTCTATACCTTTTCCAACTTAAAGCCCGTATTATAATGATGTTATGATCGACAAAACGTCGTGTATTTATACTCTGACAAAACCATCAGCATTTTTCCTGTGTATTCAATCGAATACACAATAATGCGAATAAAAAAAATAACCGCATGCTTATAATTTGTACGAGAATGATGAATGTTTATGGAATGGGTCGCAATAGTTGTGTATGTGGCAATGGTGTTAGTAGTAGTAGTAATAGTAATAGTATGAATAGTAAGTAGCAATTATAGCAGTAGTATTGGTAGTAGCAGCAGTCGCAATATTGTTATTATTGGTGGTTTTGTTTATTGTGATTGTGGCAAATAGTACATGGATGTATGCATGTGGGTATATATGGATGCATGCATAATACACATGTATAATAGTCAATGGAATTTGTGTATGCATTCGAACATTTAAAACATATGAATGTATATGTAATTAGGTTTTTTCTATAGACAACGTATGATATTTGTGTCCATGTAGATGGTGGAAGTTGGTTGGGTAATAGGCCAGTTTGTTTGTTGTTTGTGCGAATAGTCTAGTATAATTGTTAGTAAAAATCAATGTTTATATATACGAATGTACATGTGGGTTGCGATACATTGTTAAGGGACGGGGAAAATGGGAATATCAGTTGCGACGAAAAAAACAACATGTTTACCTATTTATCATTGAGAATATTTTAATTAATGCACGTGGTTTTTTGTTTATGCGAATTGTTTTTCGTATAATTGTCGGCATGTGTTGTCTGGCAATGTACGCACAAATAAAATATATATATATGTATACATATACGCATTTAGACTCGTAAATATATACATAAATTTACCCTTCATATCATCATCATCACCATCGTTGCCATAGCCATACATCATTGCAATTATGACTATACACATCGATAATAAATAGATATTTTTCAAGTTGTTTGTCTACACGAGAATGCAATTATTTCTGTTTTTGTCGTACATATAATTTTTTTTTGAATGCTTGATAGTAAACAACTATTCGAAAGACATTGATTATAATGTTAATGATGTCAATAATGATGATTATAATAATAATTGTTGTAATGATAATGACAAATGCCCATAAATAATATGCCAATAATAAAAATTATATTTATCGTCACAACAACAAACCATATATAGACATTAGTCTTCTCTCCACACACACATCATTATTACAAAAATTTTATTCTATCAACCTTTCCACCCATCTCGTCCTCCTTTCCATATTAACCACAGTAACAGGTGATAGTTTTAGTAATAAACTATATTGCAAAAAAAATTTTTTGTTGAGCAATAAATGTCTCAGTAATAATATATCGCAAAAAAAACTTTCAGCAATAAACGATATCGTTACAAAAAAACTACTATCAGTTTTCTAGATAATTATAGAAAAAAAATTTTATTACTTGTTTACATTTGTTTTTATAGCTATTTTCCCGTATTTAGTTTTACTTGCTGTAGTTTTGTTATAACTATGACTGTCTTTGTCATTGCGGTCTTCGTCATAGCCTTTGTCATTTTACAACACTCATAATAATAATTTAACCGATCATCATCACCATCATCATCACCATCATCATTATTATCATCATCATTGACTACGACAACGAACATCGCCCCCAATCCTCGTCTATGACTATAACAACGATAAAATAAATGCCAACCATAAATGTATTATTGTCGGTTTTTTCATTGTCGTCGTTTATTAAATCGCCATCATTGTTGTTTGTATTTTTCCCGAAGTCGACGACTTTGTGGTTTTTTTTCGAAAAAAAACTTAGGAAAAAAAATCAACATCGAAATATTGTTTTTATAGAGCCGAGACCCTAATGAAATCTTTCATTCGACAATGAACGTACCCATTGATTGGATCGTATTTTTGCTCTCTTCTCGAATTTGTTAGCGTGCGCGCGCGTTAGTAGTGTTCATATGTATATATATTTGCGCGTGTTATTTATATATGTGTGTGTGCGTGCGCTTGAACCTTTTGTTATGTGCGCGTACGTATTAGCGCTCTTAACAATCCTTATAGGAAAAACAAACTAAATGTAATTATATTCATCATATATCCTAGTCTCAAAATACACAATATTCATCTTATACCCCAGTCTCAAATGTAAAAAAATTCTAATTGAAAGAAAAAAAATTCTAAAAAAAAATATCCATTGTTGTTCGTGGTGGTAGTGTAGTTTACATGGTTTTTGTATTTTACAATTTAAATCTTTGTGGTGTTGGTTTACATGAAGTCTTTACTAAAAAAAGCGCCACAAGTTTCAAGGTTCTAAATTATTTTTTTCGGTTTACTAAAAAAAGCACCACACGTTTCAAGGTTCTAAATTATTTTTTCGGTTTAAATATAGCCGAGAGGCGTAAAACAAAATTATATATAGATTTTTAATTTTAATTGTCGTCATATATTGATTAATCAAAAAATCCATCGACCATATAGAATTCATAAAAAAAATCGATCGACCCATAAAAACCCTATCAACCATACAGTAAATTGAGATTGAAAAAAAAACCACAACATAACAAATAAATTGAAAAAAAATAGCATCAGAAAAGCCAATAGTTCGAAAGAAAATCAATCGTCATCATTCAATAGTCATCGGAGGTAAAAAAAACAAATGCCTCTGGAAAAATCAATCGTCGTTATCGTCGTAAAGAACAAAAATAGACAAACCATAATCCATCTGCTGCCGTAAAGAACAAAAAATAGAAAAAAACCATAAGTCATCTATGAAAAACAGGAAAAAACAAGAAGAGTTTTGTGTTCATAAGCGCGTATGCGTGTTTTTATTAGTGCGTATATTTTTTGGTTGAATTACAATATGCGTATATTTTTTTTGGTTGAATTACAATATTTATTTGTGTATACATGATTTAATATTGCTATCGCTTGTCTTACATTACATGTGATAGTTGTATAACAATTTGATTCTCTGTTGTTGCTCAATTGTATAGAGATTTGATTTTCTGTTGTTGCTCAAGTTATATAAAAAAAGTTTTTGTGTTTTATTATCGCAGACCAAAGTTTGGTTTTTTTAATAATTGTACATATTTAGATTTTGTATATATGTGTGTATTTATTGCTTTTTCTCTGACAGTATTTTTTTTATATTTGTTTTTTGACATGTATTTTTATTTTTTTTCTTGACATTTTGACATGCATTTTTTATTTTTCTTGATATACGTATTTTTTTTAATAGCATTTTTTATTACCGCTTTTAATTTGACATAGTAATTTTTTTGTATGTGACTTTAGGTAACCATTTAAATTTATTTTCACCTCGAATTTAAATGTTTTTCCCAAAATTTTATAATAAAATCTTATATATTTCTACATTCATTTCAATTTTACTTTAAAGTTTTCCCAAATGTTTGACTGCTCCATACAAAAAAACTACTGTGTGTATATATTAAACTGTTGTGTGTATATATTATATACTATTTGTCGGTCACAATTATGGAGTATATGTATACATTTTTTAATATTTCAAAGTTTAAAAATTGTAATTCTTATTTTTTTCGTAAAAATGTTACTTGCTTTTTTTTTTGGATATACATTCGATTTGGTTGTAAATTTGAATTTTGATCCGATACTTGTGTATAGCCGAGTTTTTTTATTATTGTGTAATATAATTTAACATATATGTTTGCATAGATATTGATATATATTATATGTGTGTTTATATATTATACGGATAATATTTTGAATAATATTTTTTATGGTTTTTTTTAAATGTGTATATTTGTATATATAAAGCTGTATGTATATAATTTTTTTTAATGTGAAATATAATATATTTTGTTTATAAAAAAATAAAAAAAAGTTGTTTTTACATATGCATATTTGTTTATATAAAAAATTTTTTCTAATACATGATAATTGATTTCTGGGAGGTTGGGATGGGATGTTTTTTTGTTTATAAGTTGGAATGAGGGTTATGGTTAATATAAAGGTTAACAAATGTATATATTTTTTTTCATAAAGATTAAATAACAGCAACAGAATAATTGTACTAAATAAAATTGTTATTCCAATAATATAGAGTATAAATGTTTGATATGTATATGGGTATATATGTAGGTATTTTATATATTTGGTATAATGTGATTAAATTAATAAAAAAAATTATTTGGAATATTTAGTAACTGGTTCGTTATCATCACATGTTGTAATATCGGAACGTTTGCGTTTCAATGATTTTTTACTAGTGACAGCACCATTAGGAATGTCGGCCATCGTCTTGGAGGATCGCTTCGACTTCTCAATAGGGGTGGTCGTCATCACAGCATCAGTAGTAGATTTTTTCCTATTGGTTTTCTTCTTTGGTACGTTCTTCTTATCAGCTTTAGCAGTAATAGTCGGGGTTATGCGTTTTTTCCTACGTTTATCAGCAGTGCCAGCATCATTTTCATTACCAACAGCTTTTTTTTTGTCACCAACAACATTGCCGCCATCATTGTCATCATCATCATCATCATCGTCGTCGTCAATGGTATATATAATACCATCATCATAATTGATATTGTTAGTGGTGATAGCATTTTTCATGTTATCGTCATCGTCGTCATCAAGGGTTTGGTTAATTTCATCAACATTACCGCTATCATATTCGGCATTTTGTTTTGATGATTGTTTTTTATTATTTCTACGACCACTAGTCGATGATTTCTTACCCGTTTTTCGGATACGTTTCATCAAAGTCTTGGCACCGAACGCTCGATTGTAGGATTTGGTTGTGTATGTTGTATCAAATTTAGATTTGTCAATAAAACAGCCGTTAACATCAAATGCCACTGGTCGTTTATATTGATGAATTATTCGATTATAGATTTCAGTATGATCGAATTTTGGAGTTGGTTTATTGTAATCAATTACCAGCATACCATGACATTGAGTACAGCAAGTAACTCGAATTTTTGTCCCAATATCAATGCAACGATCCGTTACACGTTTGTTACACATCACACAGACAGCTCGGCTAGTTAGACGTGTATCAGAGGCTAAATAATATTCAGATTTTTGAATTATTTGCCGGACTTTTGCTCGCTTTTGTTTACGATTTGCGGCTATGCATGTCTTCGTTGTTGTAATCAAATCATCAGCATTTTCTATACGACGTTTTGATTTTTTTGATTTATGTCGCTTAGGCTCGCCATCATCATCATCATCATCATCATAGTCGTTGTTATCGTCGTCATCATCATGGCCGTTGTCGTTGTAGTCTTCAGTATCAATGCCATCGTCATTATTATTAGATTTCTTAGTTTTATATTTACGATGTTTCTTGATGCCAATATCATCATCGTCGCTGTCAATACAATAAACATCATCGACACCATCATTAATGTAAATTAATTCCTGCGGCTGGGCATTAGTGATATCGTTCAATTCAGCAAGTAATTCATATTTTTCATCATCATCGATCTCATAGTCGGAACCATCGTCGGAACTATAATCGGCACCAAGTTGAGCACGTAATTCATCTTGTTCTTCAACATATTTCTCATAATATGATTTTTTAATTTCACCAGTCATCTCATCGTATTCATTAAGATCCGCATCATCGGTCCGAATCCAAGCATCAACATTGTTGATATCCGTAAATTCTTTTTCATCGAACAATTTGTCAATTTCATCTGACAGACAACTAGCAATACAGCCCTGTTGGTTAAACGTCTGATCTTTAGTCAAATGACACAAGATATCGGTACGCTTCAAAACAATCAGATTAATTATACGGAATAATTCGATCGATACTTCTTTGTCCATTTTGATGGTCGGCAACGAGGTAGTATTGTTATTTGACATATAATACATCAAAAGTTGCGATTGTATCACATTGCGAATGCTAACGAATTTATTCGTAAACACTGGTAGAAGATGATCGTTTGTATTAAGGCTCAATAATTTATGGCAATAACTGCGAAATCCATTCACATGACTAACTGTCAATTTTGTACCATATCCAGACACTATGCCATTTCTAATCAAATGAAATGCAAACATTTTACATATATGCACAAATACATTTGAAATCGATGCCTGCAATGGTCGAATCTTATATTTTTTGGGATACAACCGCAGCACATAATTAAACATTTGCTCGACTTCGGGTATTGTGAATTTTATACCCGATTCGTATTCAGCATTCTGTAATTTCAAATCATGTAAAGTCGCTTCCAATTGAGTTTTTACCAAGGCAGCATTTGCGACGATCTCGGTCAAAGTATGTGGGCACGAATAATGATGAATTTCACATGTAGCCATAAATGCGTTCCATGTTAATTTCGCAATTCTATAACGTTCCGAATCGACGGTATTCAACGATGCCATTATATCGACATAATTATGTTTGATTTGCAACAAACATTCGGCAGTTATACGTTTGTCCTTAAAGTTGGCAAATCGTGAGATTTTCTCACGCAAAACAGGATCTTCGATCATCGTGCAGGCATTCTCCAACATACGTTTGAGCGGTACTCGGCTAAGGTCATCTTTCCATTTGAGTAGATCCTGTGTGACCAGAATCCAATAGCAATAAGCTTGAATCTCCAAATCACCATCATACATATACATATTGGGTGTACTGTAATTACATTTAATCATATATTGTATAAACTCACACATATGACTGGGTATAGCGCCATAGACCAATGTATAACGTGACTCGTAGATTGTATTATTGTTGATCAGCTTACGGAAATGTTTAGTATATGGATAATATTCAATTGATAGATCACGTAAAATATCACCGCTTTTCGATGGAATTACACGTAAATCTTTCAGCATATTCGACGATGATAACAACGATGATGGTTTCTTTTTGCCGCCAACAAGTTTATCATTCGACAATACAGATTGTTGGATTTGTTGTTGTTCGGCTAAAATTGACTTTGCAATTTTCGCTAAAGATTTTAGATTTTTATCAGGATAGATCATTTCATAGTCAGTTGTTGGTGAATCGGTGCCATAGATGATTTTACAAAATGGTCTTGGTTGCAATTGAAGGTTGCGCTTCTTTTTGCTCGACAATGGTTTTGAACTCATTTTTTTATCAATTTCGTCGTCACATCGAATAGTATCGTCAGCAACATTAAATGTATCCATATCAATGATATCATTACCAGCAACACCACAATCAGTATTTAAATTTGGATTGTAATAGTACATATTTGGTTTATATTTCTTAACTTTTGGTACGTTAAGTTTAACGGTCACCATTTTGGGTTTCTTGTATTCACCAATTGGCATATTTTTACGGAAAATGACTTTAGAAATGACCTTTTCATTGTCGTTGGCTTCAATGTCGGTAGTTGAAAGAATTGGTCGACGGACAATATTTGTTGGATTCGATGCCATTTCGAAATATTTTTCACGTTCAGAACGCACAACATCGACATCATCGCTATCATTGTTGGCAGCAACATCATCATCGTCGCCACCGTGATTATTGTCATCGTCATCTTCGTCGACATCAGCATCATTTTCATCAATAATACTCGTTGCAGCCGTAGTAATATGTGATTGATATTTGACATGTCGTGGCGACAATAAGAATTGTGATTGTCTGGGCGATTTACGTGGTGAATTCATCAGAGCATTATGATTGTTATCATTGGGCAATCGTCGTGGTGATGTTGGGAATAATTGTGATGGTGATTTTGATTGAAATGGTAAAGTTGTTACCTGTTGATATATTTGCTCAGATTGTTCTTGGTTGGATTTCTCGTCATTATCATGTTTATTCGACTTGTGATGTTTTTTGGTTTTACGCTTCGACTTCTTCTTTAATTTCTGCTTCATCGATGACGATTCATTAGAACTTTCAGACGACGAAGCCGATGAACCAGACGACGATGATGATGACGACGACGATGATCCAGAAGATGAAGAACCCGATGACGAGGATGAACCGCCAGATGATGAAGATCCAGATGACGACGACGAGGATGACGATGATCCAAAAGATTTTGGTTCATCAGTTTTCTTCTTTGATGATTTTGCTGCCGTCGACGATAGAGCTTGCTGTTGTTTAAATGGTGTTGCAACAATTGATTTTTCTACTGCAACAGCGGTAGCAGTTGTTTTCGATTTAGTTGATTTAGTTTTATTTGTTGAACGTTTAATTGTTTTCTCATCGTATTCGGAACCAGACGAATAGCTAGCCACTGATTTGCACTCGTAGTCACGATCTTTGTCATCATCGTCAGTATCGAAAGCGTCTTGTTCACGTTCATCGGGATTAGATTCGTTGTCATCGCTGCGATCATAATAGCCATCCGAGGTGTTGACATGTTTATTCCATAATGGACGACCAAACATGGTTGCTGGCTGTTGAATGGTTGCCTTTTTAGTTATAACCTCCATATAATTTCGTCCAAGTGCTCGAGGGTTGGTATTGGGGACGATATCGATGATTTGAACGTCATCATCGTATAGATCTTTTTTATCATTATTGATGGCAACAGTAGTAGCGTTGTTGGCATTATCAGTGTTAGGTTTTTCACTTTCAACAATCATGGCCGTTGTGGCTGTTGTTATTAGTGATTTTTTTGAATTTTTTGTTGGTGCAATTATTGCTTTTGGGACAACCGATCCGTTCGACAATTGAGACTGTAATGATGCTATCGCTGGCACTGACAACGAAGAAATAGCCTCATCTTTGTCGGTTGTTGTAATCATTGTAGTTGTCGATTCAGGCATTCTATTACCAGAGTTCATTAAAATCTTACGTTTCTTGGGTATAATTGAGCTATTTTTTTGAATTTGAAGCGAAAGTTTTGTATTATTAACACAATCATTAGAGCCAATATTATTATTAATATTATTATTATTGTTGTTGGCGTTGTGGTTGCTATGTGATTTATATTGTTGAGTTTGTAATTTATTTAGATTGTTTGATAGACGAACAACTGGTTTTTTTGGTTTTTTCTTAATAGTTGCCTGTTGTTGTTGCTGTTGTTGTTGGATCTCTAATGTACAATTTGACGATAGTGTTGGTGATAGTCGATATGGCGATTTTTTTTGTTGAATTATTATCTCGGATTGTATCGAGTTTTTATTGTTATTAACAGCAGTTGTTACTGCTGTAGATGTATTAGTAGTTGCAGTAATTGCTTTCAATGAATTTTTACCAACATCATTTGTATTTTCATTATAATCATCAAAATCGTCATCATCACATTCACTATCGAAGCTCTCACTCGAATCATCGTCATTGTATTGATTGTTGAATTTGTAAATATTCTTGTCATAAACCAAATCGTAACTACCAACAGCTCCCTAAAAATATGCAATAAAAAAAACATATAAGTACTTAACATATGCTATAGAAAAAAAATATCAAAAATGTTAAATACTAACCTCAGATTCTGAATTCTTTACATTGTTGGTATTGTTATTTTTTCGATCTGGTGTTGTTGGTGGAGTTTTTGTTTTTTCTGCCACCATTACTTTGGTCTTAGGGTGTCCATCCGAAGTTAAATCCACAATATCAATTGTTGGTAATGATTTTTGCTGTTGTTGCTGCTGCTGAATGGAATCAATCTTAGTATTCAGTTTTAATGTATCGAATTTACTATTATTTTTAGAATTCATCGGACTTTTCTCAGCGATCATTTGATTTGTTGAAGTTTGTTGCTCTTGCTGCTGATTATTATTATCAATCGTCATTGGACTTTTCTGGATTTTATTATACGGATGTTTATTATTCAACTCATCCATACAATAAAAACTAGAAGAATCTTTTTGATGTACATCAACAACGGATTTATCATTGCAATTGTCGACAACAATATTCCCATTTTGATTTATTGTGTCTCCAATCATCGCACCAGTTTTATTTGTAATTTCTGACGACGAAGGCGATTTAATGCCACCAATACCATCATCATTTTCAGTAAATGAATTTGCAATTTCAGACACAATCGATGCAGCTATTATTTGACGTTCATCGTTTAGCATTGTAACGCTCTGTTCACCGGCATTATCAACATTATTCTCATCATCATTGATGGCTGTCAAATCTTCAAACCATGTTGCATCAAATTCATAACTCGGATCATTGTCATCGTCGTCGTTATTTGTTGGCTGAACAAGTTCTTCTAACATCGTATTTGCTATGCCTGTTAATTCGGACAAAGTGTTTTTACGTACCGATGATGTTGATGATGGCGATAGTGTTGCCACTGCATCAACAGTTGCTGTTGTTGATGATGTTGTTGTTGTCATCGTAGTTATTGGTGTTTTTATATTCTTCAATTCAGTAATCGATGCGTTTGTTAGACGACTTGGTGACGATGACGGCGGTGATGGTGGGAATTGTTGCATATTAGAAGATAATCCCATCTGGGTTGTAGTAGTTGTTGTTGTCACAACATCTGTTGTAGCTACAATATCACTTGTATCCACAGTTATGACTGCCAATAATGGCTGTTGATCATTATTCGACGACATCGATGACACTGACGCTGCTGATGCTAAAATGTTTGCCGATAATGGGTTCATTACAGGCATAGTTGGTGTTATTGGCGGTGATTCTACACCATGATGATTATTATTATGATGATGGTTGTGATTGTGGTGCTGCTGTTGTTGATAATTATTACCAGTGGTTGTAATCGTTGGTGTTATTGGAATTGTAGCAATTGTAGTTATAGTTTTTGCTGGAGATAATTGACCAGTTGATGATGTTGGTGACGAGGCCGCTGAACTTGGTGGTGTTGGCAACGAATTAATTTGTTGTTGAATTTGCTGTTGTTGGGATCTCAATGATGCGGTTGTATCAAGTTTTGAAAGAATTACAACCGATTCAATGATCGGCTGTTCAGAACGATAGTTTTGACGGTTGGGTATTTCTTGATAGCATTGTTGTGGTTGCTGGATTTGCTGATGTATTTGCTGTTGCTGTTGCTGCTGCTGATGATGTTGATGATTTGAATAGTGATGATGTTGCTGTTGATTATATAATTGTGATTGCTGTTGCTGTTGTTGTTGAATATTAGTATTTTGATTATTAAGAGTATTGGATATATTTGATTTTTGTATAATATATTGCGGTTGCTGCTGCTGTTGTTGTTGTGTTTGGTTATTATAAGTTGGTTGTTGCTGTTGCTGCTGTGGTTGTTGTTGGTTATTGTTAATAGAATTATTTAAAACTTGATAATGTTCAATATTTTGTACCGTTACATATTGCTGTTGCGGTTGTTGTTGCTGGTAATGTTGTTGTTGTTGCTGCTGTTGAATATACTGCTGCTGCTGCTGTTGTTGTATAGACAAAGATTTTTGCTGTTGCTGCTGATAAAGTCTTTGCTGTTGCTGTTGTTGTTGTTGTTGTTGATGCTGCTGCCGCATTTGAATAGCATTATGATATGAATATATCTGACCTGGTACAGCTGTTAATGGTTGTTGCACTGATGCCACTGTTGTTGTCGCTGTTACTCCAGATATATTTGAAGTTTCAATTTTTTTGATTGGTGTCGCACGACGACGTCTAGCAGCCGATGGTGCTTTATACGTTGATTTGCCAGTTGGATTGCCAACATATTGTTGCTGTTGAAGCATTTGCTGTTGCGGCTGCTGTTGATGATGTTGTAATTGATATTTATTCATTGTGTACGCGTATGTAGATCAAATAGATTTTGTGGAATGGATGGTTTTGGTTGTAAATTTTTTTTTGGTTTGTTTAAGAAACCTTTCCAACCCAAAAAATGCAATTGTTTTGTTTTTTTTGTAGTGTTGAAAGTTTTAAAATGCAAAATTGCGATTTTTTTTCTTCAAACGATTGTTTTTTTGTAAGCATTTGGTTCTGGTGAAGATATATCAATAAGAAAAAAAATACATTTTATTTTTATTAATTTCAGATAGATTTGCACTTGACTTTATTATATGAAGAACTAAACTAAAAACTTTATAGCACCCCTCTATTTATATACGAAAACCTCGTAACATTCAAACCTCAATGAAATTATATACATATGCAATCGATTTTGATACTTCACAAACGTACAAGCACGTATGCATGGGTGTATGCATGTGTATATACACACATAACCCTTCGTCTTATGGAAAAAATTATTTTCCATTATATAGATATATATGGTGGCAAATAGTGACAATGGCCGAGGTTTTTTTTATTATACGATAATTTATTATGTTTATTAAAGAACAATTATAAACATCGCCTATAGAAATTGTATTTATTTTTTTCATATCAATATCATTGTGATGGTATTTAAATATCAACATATATAGAATATATTTTGATAATTTAATTTCGAACAATGGCATGTTCAATTGTAAATTATATTATATATGCTCGGACAATAGATTTGGATTTTTTTTCAAAGTAAGCGTAATATAACTTATAAAGAATCTTTGGTTTATATGGGTTAGTAACTGCGGTTTTTAATCAATCATTGGACGTATATAAGATGAATTGAAATCTTTTCGCACACATGCATCGTGGATACTCTTTTTGTGAAACCAAGAATATAGATTGTGTATATGTAATTAGTATTTCAGATTTTTTTTTGTACATATGGATCAAAAAACACCGCTGTATATCAAATATAATATATATACATATATATTTATGTATATATGAGAAAAAAGAATCTCTTGGTAAAAAAGACTAGTAACGTTGATATCGCAATTATAATTAAGTTAGTCATTTATTTAACTAATCGGTTAGTAAGCAACCTCTCCCTTAATACTCTGTCATATTATATACCACCACCACTCCTTCAATTTAATGATGATATTCATCATCATCCTAATATATAATTTATATATATGTACATAAGCTATCATATCGAACTAAAGGTTAACCAAACTAGTTTCTTTTTATCCTACCGCCACAAAAACCAGATTTTTTTCATATGCTGCATTTAATTCATCAGGTAAAATTATCTACAAAAAAAACCTAACACTCTTCGAAATCAAATGAATGTCTGTAATTGTATTCTGATTTCTTTTCAAAAAAAAATAAATACATATATATCCTCAATAGATAGATATGCAAACATCCATCGGTCTTAGGTTATTGCGCTAAGTACGTGATAAAAAAAACATATTTAATCCTCCCCATCCGAAAAAAACATTATTAAAGTAGTTGTCAGCGATAACTACAAATGAAATCAAGGAACAACATACATAAGCACCTACTTGATATGAGGTAGACCAATGTTGATTTTTTTTGAAAAACTTAATCCCTAAGAAAATAATACCCTCAATGATGATAAATCAGATATCATGTATGAATTTCAAGCTATGCATATGCTCGCAACCTATACACCTCCATACCTACGTCTATCAGACAAACCCTTCCTCCAAAAAAAACTATCAAGTGGTTGGAGTTTGTAATTCCAAAAAAATATTTTTTCTTCACAACAATTATGTTTTCCAAGAATTTTTTCATGTAAACGGAAATTATTGACGGTTTGTTACTTTATCACATGGTACAAAAAAATTTGTGTTCAAATAAATTTATTTTTGCAAAAATTTCAATGCAATAATAG
>JBANCY010000432.1:0-33738 GCA_037040045.1 Phorticella flavipennis | reverse complement strand
TGCCTAATGGCATGAGCGGGACTCGAACCTCGCACCTCTTGTTTGGCGGGACAGTGCGCTATCCACTGGACCACCGAATATTTAATAAGTTAGAATATTATTTCAAGTACTCTTGGTACAGATTTAGATCCTTAGTTCATAGCAAGAAAATCCATATTTATATGTTATACGGAGATGCACTTATTACAGCACCGAAAATGGGTTCTATTTGAGATTAAAGGCTAACACTCCATTGAATTTAGGGGCCATTCTGAAAATATTTGATCCGAAAAATGGGTTCTGTTTCAGTTAACTCAGTAATATTTTGTGATATGTCATAGATCAATTTGGGGCTTTTCTAGATTATAGCCTTAACATACTCTTGGCTTTTAAGATCTAAACACTGGATAGAAAAACACTATATATATGGCGGGCCAATCTTAACGTTTGGGTCAACTCACTAATAGTACGGCGGTCTTTGGGTTCCTAGGAGGGCCGGTAGGAGGCCCGGGAAATGGGTTCATAATGCGATTGAAGCTATTTGAACAAAATTTCTGCACAATATTTCGTAGTTTCTAGTCGAAAATGTGAGGAATCGGCACATTAATGGTTCCCTCGTGTTTCGAGTACTTCTAAAACCACCCTCGCTGGCCACCCACACACATTCAATATCATTTTACTTATCTTTCGGTCATAAAAATTGCCAGCGCAGAAAATTGTTTAGTCCGTTTTTCGGCTTGTCTGCGGCACTTTGAGAGATTGCGGATCGAACTAGGCGAACGGGATAGCGATTGGGTTCTGGTCTAGGGATTGGGATTGGGATTGGGCTCGGAATTGGGGATTGGGGGTTGGGTTAGCTACAATAGAAATTGCTATAGGAATTGCCTTGGCAATAGCGTTTCCTAAACTGCTTCACTTCGCCTTGCGGTTTTTCCTTTTCCTTCCTTAACTGACAATTCAGTCAACCCGGGCCCCTCCCCGCCCGGTCTGGGGGCTGGTCGACTTAGGACTTAAGCTAAAACATTGCAACTTTTCGGCTTTATCGCGGTCGCCAATGCTTTGGGCACAGTTTGCTTTCTGGCGGGGAGGGGGAGGGGCCAGGGGAAGTTAGACTATACTTTTTATGACCAACTGGGCAAAATATTTCGATTTATTTACAGCCCAAACAATGGACGGGGGAACAGAAAATCTTCAATCTTCGCAGCTGATAATAATAATAATGTCGTTGATGATGATGCGGCGGATGCCTTAGGTTAATTTTAATACCCTGTAATGAGTATAAATCGATTGTTGAAAGGGTAGCAGTGGTTGGCTTGAAAATTTGAAATCTTCCTCTGAATTTGTTGTGCAACTAGAATATAAGTTCATCCGATTTATTACTATAACCTTAATACGATAATCAGATGCCACTCTAACTTCATAGACATTTTTAAATAAACTTCTATACCCTAATATTTGTCTTATGAGTATATATGTAAAGCGGGAGAGAAACCCAATTTCCGGGTCGTATTTAAGCGATAGAACCTTCGCTTGTTAAATTTTTAGGCATATATTGGATCTTTGAACCTTTTATACATCTTTTTTGCCGTAATAAACCACTGAAATGGCATCCAATTTCTTGATCTTATACTATCTCGAATGCTGCCTGCAATCATATAGTCAAAAATTGACCAAGGTGTTATAAAGAAATCCATTTTCTGGGTCTTTTTTAGTTAAAAAGTACTCGTTTGTTAAACTTTACTTTTCTTTGAAATAATATGCATCATTTTACTGGGTGTCTATCAGTTGTGCAATTAAGTTCATTTAAATATGAACACTAAAATGAGCTTTTGACTTTTGTGAATCTGAATTAAGAGAATTATCAAACTATTCCGTTGGCTGATAAGTACGAAACTATCCTGTTGCCTGTATTTACGGGGTATCTACTAGTCGTGCAATTGAGCTCATTGATAAAAGAAGTCTAAAGAGATCTTTTGCTGCTGAGACACCTGTTGAAATAGAACCTGCGCCCATTGCTGATTAGGAGAATTACTAAACTATCCTGTTGCCTGTATTTACGAGGTATCTACTAGTCGTGCAATTGAGCTCATTGATAGATCTAAAGAGATCTTTTGATGCTGAGACACTTCTTGAATATGAACCTGAGCCCATTGCTGATTAGGAGAATTACCAAACTGTCCTGTTGTCTGCATTTAGAGGGTATCTATTAGTCGTGCAGTTAAGCTTAGTTACAAATAAAGTCGTAACGTGAACTTTTAATGCTGAGACACCTGTTGAAATGGAACCTGAGCCCATTGCTGATTAGGAAAATTGTTGCCTGCACTTACAGAGTATCTGCCAGTCGATCAATAGACTTCTGGGACACATTTCTACGCATTGAACTTGTCGAATTTGCACTTGGGACATGCAAATGTTTCGCTTGACAAAATAATTACGAGGCCCTGTCTTGGGATGGGATAGGGTATACCCTGGAGTTGGACTTGGCATGGGTTGGGGTTGGCGTTGGGGTTCGTTTTGAATGGGAAACAAAAAAATGTTTTGGGCGAAAGTTTTGTTTCCTGCGGTTGTCACTGGCAGCGGTTGGTTGGCAATTAAAAACTTGGCAAATTCCGTTGCTGTTTTTATTATTATTTGTTGTTGTTGTTCCAGTTGTTGTTGTTCCAGTTGTTGTTGGAGTTGTTGTTGTTGGAGTTGTTGTTGTTCGAGTTGTTGTTGTTGTTGGAGTTGTTGTTGTTGTTTCAGCTGGCAATAGATTTGATTTGAACCCCAAAACTAGCAGCTGCGGGCGAATCGCTTCAATCACCGTCGTCAGACCTCGTCCTACTCCTCGTCCTACTCCTCGTCCTGATTCTCCTTCTCCTCCTCGGTGACGCCACGCCATGTCCTTCGTCGTCCTTCCCGATTGTCGTTCTCGTAATTCGCATGCAAATTGCAAAACTTAAATTAAATGTCAGAGGCCGAAATCGCACGAGCAGAAGAAGAAGAAGAAGCACACAAACTGTACAAATAACCTAGTTGACACTCAACGCCAAGATACCCTGTAAATGCTCTGCAAATAAATGCACTCGAAATTTGGCAACTCTTAACTTCAGTCTATACAAAAAGGCCAAACTCTAGTTAAAACCCATTAGCTTGTTTGAATGGCGCAGGCAAGACTACAAGATACCCTATGTTAAGACCAAACATACACTTTTTGCACTTATATATAAAAATATTATATATAAACCTTTTTTATACCCTGATCCAAATGGAAAATTGGTATGAAGAGTATAATAAATTTGTGCAAATGTATGTAACAGGAGGCGTGGTAGACCCCATAAAGTCTATATATTTTTGATCAGGATCAATGGCGCAGTCGATTTTGCCATGTCCGTCTGTCTGACCGTCTATCCATCCGTCCGCCGTGAAGGTCCGTGTCTACAATACACATATCAACTTCTAAGATTTCGATGATGCCACGCCCAATTCGCTTGATAATCGATAAAAACGTATTTGGATAAAGTGGCCATAACTTTGGCATCAATAGAGCTATCGGCACCAAATTTGGTATATCGGGTTAGAATTAGAAACTGCTTTCAATGAGTGCTAATTATTTCTACAATTCTTATCATAATAGCTCGAATTGTAAAATACATATTAATGGCGATATCATCAACCAATCTTGAAAATTTCAGAAGGATTGGATCATCACAACGTAATTATAAAACTCAGATATGGCCAAAAACGGACCAGAATATAATTTTCCAAAAATTTTGATACCGTCCTCAATTTTTCCGGAAAGTGACGAAATATGTATACGTAATATATACATATATGTATATGCAATATATACAGCCACCAATTTTATGTAAGAGTCATGAAATTTGGTATATGGGTGCCCATTGACCCTATGCAGAAAATGGCATCCAATTTTTTTTTCCATCCCAATGTGGTTCCCCCTCAAATTTTAAAAGTGCTTATAATATCCACAATAGTTATCATAGTAATTCCAATTCCAGACAATGTATTTATCACTACTTTTAGTTGGATTGGCACTCGTGTTTCACATTCCACTCATCCCGCTCACTAATTACCATGAAATATTATTTGATTTTCATACAATATTCAGATTTGTTTTACATTTATTTGATTATATATAATCTTTATTTACCGATATATAATTTTTCTCCACGTGTTCCACATTCCGTTCGTTCCTTCAAGGGTTAAGCTATATTCTTACTCTTTTCTGTATCTTGGCTTTTTTATATATAATTTTTCTGGTATTTTCCCTTTTGTTTCACATTCCAAACGTTCCGATTGGTAATTTTTATAAATTATTATTTGATTTTCATTCAATATTCAGTTGGTTATATGTATTCATTTACAGATATATCCTTTTTGCACTCGTGTTCCACATTCCATTCGTTCCCTCATGGGTTTAAAGAGCTTTTTAAAGGTTTTATTTAAGGTTTTAAGTTAGATTCTTAATCTTTTCGGTATCTTGGCTATTTTATATATCATTTTTCAGGGATTTTCACTTGTGTTTCACATTCCACTCGTTCCGCTTGTTGATTTATTGAACACTTTAAGCTCAAATCATTAGCTTAAAAGTCATTTACATGTTTGCTTGTCGATTTTAACACGATTTATGCACAGTTCATTGAGCAGGCGGACAGACAGACATATAGACAGACAGACGGAAGGACAGGTGGGTAAATAGAGCGAGACGGCGATAGGGTGGGCGAAAGAGATGTGCATATAAATGGGAGCAAAATAACAATTAATCATAATTAAGCCACAAAATGCACACATAATCGTTTATTATGATACACTCGGAGCAGAGAGTGAAAGAGATGGAGGGAGAGAAGAGTGAAGGAGATGGCAGAGGGCAGAGGGCAGAGGGCAGAAGGAAGTGAGATGCAGATTGACTGGATAATAAATTAAGTCAAGTTGCTCGTGTTAAGCCCCTGCGCAACCTCATGACCATTTCGCTTGGCCAGGCCAAAAGCCAAAGGCCAAAAGCCAAAGGCCAAAAAGCCAACAGCCGCCGGCCGGCCGCAGGTAACTCTCATCGGTTCATTGCTTTAATCAGGCGTTAAATTAACGCACTCATTAGCACAAATTACAAATTGAGCTGTGGCCGTCCAACGCCGGCTCCGGCTCCTGCTCCAGTCCCGACCACAAGCCCGGACAGTCAGTCCACCCGCCGCCGCCGCCATCGACTGCCTCCTAAGGCAGGTGCAGGCAGGTGCTTAACATAAATCACTTAATAATCAACCGCAGGGTCATTTAATTGGCCCACCGCAAACACCAGACGATTCCACATCCCATTCCACATCCCATTCCATGTCCCATTTCAGCCCATTTGACACCATTCCAATTCATTTCGCTTAATTTCATTTCATTCCGCCTCGATTTTAGCCTATTTCACATAATCTCATGTAATTTTATGGCAATTGAAAGGAAAAACAACTAAGCAAGGAGTATCATCGGTGCGCCTATAGATATAGTACTCCGATCCTAATGAAGCGTGGAGCGGTAGATAAACACAGATCTTAGGAGTATGTGAGCTTTCAATCCAATACGTTAGAAAACATGGGAAATATGGGCAAAACCGAGTTATGGTTATATGGCAGCTATATGATATAGTAGTCCGATCCTTATTAAATTTGCTGGAGCGGTAGATAAACACAGATCTTGGGTGTATGTAAGATTTCAGTCAATTGCGTTTAAAAACATGAGAAATATGGGCAAAACCGACTTTTGGACATATAACAGCATATGTCATAGTAGCTCGATCCTTATCAAATTTGGTGGAGCGGTAGATAATAATGGTTCTGGGGAGTATGTAAGCTTTCAGTCCAATGCGTTAGAAAACATGGGGAATACGGACAAAACTGATTTATGGTTATATGGCAGCTATATGATATAGATGTCGGATCGTAATGGAATTTGGTGGAGCAGTAGATAATTATCAATTTTGAAAGTGTGTAAGCTTTTAGTTAAATACGTTTGAAAACATGGGAAATATGGACAAAATCCATTTATTGGTATGATATAGTAGTTCGATCCTTATGAAATTTGGTGGAAAGATAGATAATCACAAATCTTGGCAGTATGTGAGCTTTCAGTACAATATATTCGAAAACATGGGAAATATGGACAAAACTGATTTATGGTTATATGGCAGCTATCTGATATAGTGGTCCGATCCCTTTTGTTTTTTGGAAAGCATTAGCTTACGAATAAAGTGCAAAACTCTAACATTTCATATAGGTTATGCGATATATAAGATATATATGATTTATAAACATTACTTTTAATTTTGGAATGATTGGAATATGGAACGCTTGTAGAAAATTTGGATAATTTAATTGAATTTTTGAAGCCCTGCGCAGGGTATTTCAAAGTAATAGTATTATCCACTGAGATCAGTAGGGTGTCAGTTATTGGGAACAATGGAATTGGAACACTTTTGTTAATTTAAATATGACTTGTTCTTGCTAAGACTTATTGTAAAGCAATAGGAAGCTGGGAGGGACTTGTGGAACAGTGGAATTCGAGCAATGTCACTCTATTTAACTGTATTAGAGAGTTTTATGGGGACAATGGAACTGAAACACTTATTGTAGAACAATAGGTAGCTGCATACTGAGTTTAAGGAGCTTGTGGAACAGTAGAATTAAAACACTGTTGTAGAGAGCTTTAGGGAAACAGTGGAATTGGAACAGTTTAGTTGATATATCTATTTTTAAGTGCTTAAGCTACATCCAAAAACTTGTTGTATAGCAATAAGTAGCTGCATACTGTGCTTAAGAAACTTGTGGAACAGTGGAATTGAAACACTTTTAGCTGTAGTAGAGAGTTATCAAACTAGATACAATGTGCCCAGGCTTATCTGTAGCTAATTAGTTGGGCTCTAGGTGAGTTCTGGACAGGAAAAGCTAAGCTTGAGAATGGGGGCTATGTGGGAATGGGCCAGGGAGGGAAATAGCGTAAAAGTTTTGCAGGAGAATCAAGGAAACTTTTGCCACATTACTTTTACAGTTATTATTGAAAGCCTGCAACTGTAAGAGAAGGCCGTGAAGAAGTTTTGGATTATTTCATTACGCCAAACTTTTCATTACGATTCGAATTCACAGAGACATAGAGATAGAGCGGGTAAGGGATAGAGGGACAGATGGAATTGGGACATTACTCATACGCAACGTGTGCCCTCTCAGCTGACTTTGTGTCTCTGTTATCAATGGGAAAGTTTTTGGGTCGTAGAACAAAACAAAGTAAAAGCTAAAACTTGAAACCGAAACGTAAACGAGTGTGTGTGCGGGTTGGGTGTGGGTGTACGTACTGGGTGTGTGTGCGCCTACTACTCATTGAGCGTATCAAGTGGCCTGAGGGGAAGGGGGCAGGGTTTGGGGTAGGGTTCGGGGTTCGGGGCCCAGGACAACTGCACTGAAAGCCATTTGAAACGTCAAACAAATTGAATTGCGGCTCGACTCGGTAATAGCGCTGATAATTGGCCTTTCCGACCAGGGGCCACCCTCCCGAAACTGGTGGGAAATACTCGGTAAAAGTTTAGGAAAAACTGTCACAGTGTCCATTGGAGGGACAGGGACAGGGGCCGGGATAGTGTGCCCATGAGGGGCAATTGAATTGCGTTTGACGTGTGAGCTTTTATGGTTTTTTATTACATTTATGAAATGGTTCCGGAAAATGGGTCTGAAATTGTAGCCCCTGAGTGGTTGAGTGCTCCACGATTTCATGGCTTTCATAGGACATATGAAAATTGATTTGTTTGATTAATGCACAACGAAATTTCATTTTCATTTTCATTTTGCGTGGCGAGCCACATTGTCAATGGCTGCGGGCAGGGGCGTGGTCAGGAAAATTGGGAGGATTTCGGGCAGGGGGCTACTTAAACTCTACTTTGCTAAGCTCTACATAAAGTCTTAGAAGATTTTGGAGTAAAAATCATAAAAAATCCACTGGCAAAATGTTGGAAAATTCTTCCCAAAATTTCTTCGGATTTGAGATCATCGTAGGAGGGAAAGTCGTGAGATAAGTTATAGGAAATTTTGTGAGGAAGCATTATCTTGGGTTAACCAAAGTTTTTATACTCGATACACCGTGACTTAGCCCAATTCTATCCCAAGAAAGATAACAGTCACGTTCGGTCAGCGATAATTTCTATAAGAGAAGTTGAAGCAAGCTAGTGAATTGTTCACGATGCATCATCTACCGTGTTAAGGGTTTAATCTTGTAAAAATTTTGTGGAACGATAGATAATGAAGATTCTTAACAACATATTAAATTTCAAATCAATAGCTTGAATAACTTTGTAGATATAGGCAAAATCGACCCTTAGGTTCTATGGTAGCTTTCTGATATAGTAGTTCGTACCTATTTAAATTTGGTGTACCGACAGACAGTAAAGAAACTAAAGTATTTGGGAGAAATGCAATAGCTTTAAAGCCATGGTAAATTTGTGCAAAACCGACTTTCAGTTGCATTGCTGCTATATGATATAGTGGTTCGATCCTAATTAAAATTTGTATAGCGACAGATATTAAATAATCTGAAATGTGTGTGAGATTAAAAAACAATAGCTTTCGAAACATGGAAAATATGGCCAAAACCGACTATTAGATGTCTGACAGCTATTTGATATAGTAGTTCGATCCTTTTCAAATTTGGTAAAACAGTAGATAATAAAGATTCTTAAGTGTATGTGAAATTAAAATGCAATAGCTTGAAAAACATGGAATATATGGGAGAAAATAAAATTCAGTTGCATGGACGTTATGTGATATAGTGGTTCGATCCTATTGAAATTTTGTGTAGTGACAGATAACTTAAGAAACTTAAGTGTCTGTGAGATTGAAATGCATTAGCTTCAAAAATGTGAGAATTATGGGCAAAACAGACTTGTTTGACATCTATATGATATAGTGATCTGATAATTTTCAAATTTAGTGGAACGATAGATAATACAAAAGGCTTAAAAGTCTGTCAGCTTAAAATTGAATAAACATATAAATTGAAAATGAACTAATGAACTAATTAAGTTGTAGGACAGGTACGTCATATAGTGGTTCGATTTGGTTCTTTATGATACATGAAAAGCATACAGACATATAGACAGAGAAGGGACAGTAAGGCCCATAAAAACTTTAAGAAGTGGAAACGAGTAAAAACCGCGAATAAAGTTATTGAGAACAGGCGAAAATCGGGTAGATAAAGTCATATAATATTATCTTATTAATGGGTTTATTATTATTATATGGCTATAACAACCCCATTGGGTCACAGCCTGAAGGATTATTTTCTCTTTCTTTCTGCTTCGTTCACTGAAGAACATTTTTTTTAACGTGGATGGATTTCAAATCCTACGCTACAACATAGTTTTTCTGGGAGGGTCATGCCTATCGACAAGAGTGGGACTCGAACTCGCACCTCTTGTTTGGCGGAACAGTGCGCTATCCATGGTCCGCCGAGGCCCCCATTAGTGGGTTTATCAGTTGAAATTTTCTTCTTTAGGACCCCTCCTGACCCCTCCTACGCCACTGGCCCCGCCGCAGTCTATTGTTCCCGGGGTTTATCTCAATGCACAGAGCACACTTAGAATAAGCACGCTCTCCTGCTCGCACTTCACTTCACTTTGTTGCTGTCCCTCCTTCGCTCTCTTTCCCGCTCTATCGCTATCTCTTTCTATCTATCTTTAGTTTATTAATTGCCAACTAATTGCGGCTTCGCACGCAAAGCACTTTTTTGTTGTTGTTGTTGTTGCTGTTGTTACTAATTGAAAAAGTGACCAACACGCACAGCTCTCCCCTGCCCCCTGACCGCTTGGACCACCCTCCCATGTCACGTCGGAGAACTTTCTAAGCCACCCTCGCTATGGCCAACCACACAATGTAAAATGCAAATTAATTTTGCACCACAAAACTTTTAGCAAATAGAAACAAATTAAATAAAAGACAAGACACGGGATTTTGAAAAATGATCGACTGGCAGATACCCTGTAAAATGTTGTGGCTGGCAGAGTGTGGAAATTGGTAGCTCAGGCACATTAAGGGTTCAGAACTGTTGTTATTCTGGCAAAGCCTGTAAAATGTGTCAACTTGAGGCAGTTTGCGAGGGTGGCTTAGTAAGTTTTGCAATTGGTTTAAGTAATATTATTGGTCAAATATAAAGTACTATAAATTTGGTCTATGAAATATATGGCATTTTATGGAACTCATAAGCCAGAGACATTGCTGATATGGGAGAGTTGCTCAGTGGGTTATTTCTTAACTTTAACAACATTTCCCATTTCCCACTCCTATCAAAATTATTTTTATTTGTCATCCAATTTTGCTTGATTCTTGTGAGAAAACATTTTAACTTAGTTGTCTGCAGCTATAATAGTTTTGTCTAACACTTTATGCCTTTTTGGCAACTTCTACGTCTTATAACTTCGTTGTTTATGATCCGATTGTTCTGAAAATTTCAGGATAGCCTTACAACAGAATTATGAATATATAATGCTAACGTCAATTTAATATGTTAAAAACTATATAATTTATGAATACTTAATAAATTTTCGGGGGATTGTATTAGGATAAAAAAAAACCTGAATGCTATTTTATATACGTACCCAATTTCATTACTCTTACATATCCATTGTGGCTCGTAGGGAAATGGAGGGGATATTTCTAAAACCAACGATGAGGGTGTATTTACGAATATCCTCAATATATGATACTTAGACAAAGCTTAAAAAATGTAGGTAAAACTTTAGTTATATAGGGACATTTTCATATATTTTGTCTCCTTAAGAAGTACTTAAAAAACGAGGGCTGTTTTTGATGTATACAAAAAATTTAAACTTATTTTAAGTTAAGGTATCATTTACATGATAAAGGCCTATTTTTGACAACGAGGGTGGCTTGAGAAGTAACTGAAGAATATTTGGTTATTGTGTTGTGAGCTCGTAACTCAAGGACAAAATACCATATAACCGATTATATTGTTCGTTTTGTCAAAATAGTAAATTTGAGGTAAGGCTTAAAGTGTTTCATTCCATTTTGTTTCTAGATAATTTTCGATTGAATTAGTTTTGATCTTAGCTTCAATATAAGTAAGGATTCAAGTAAGGAAATACACTGTCCAAATTTTGGAAAATTCTATTCGAAGAAATAAGAAATTCAAGATCAAGAGGAGATTATAGGAAATTATGTGAGGAGGCAATATCTTCGGAAAACCAAAATATACTCTATCCATCTTAAGTGAACGATTCCATGTTGTTTTCAAATCCTTTCGCCCAAACCAATAATTGAGCTTAGACTTAATGTATTTCATTCCAGTTTGTTTCATATTCTTTTTCGGTTAAGCAAGTATTGAGGCTTAGGCTTGAAGTGTTTCGATCCATTGTTCCACGGTTAAAATAGTATTTGAGCTTAGGCTTAACGTGTTTCATTCCAGTTTGTTTCAATAGATTTGTAATTATAGACTAAGGCTTCTTCTGGTTTAATGAAAACAGGGTATTAGTACAGCCAACGATAGCGAAAGGCTATAAGGATTTAGCGAAAGAGTTGTCAGTGGATAGGAATGGTATGGAATGGTACAAAGGGAGAAAGAGATGGCGAGATAGAGAGAGAGAGAGAGAGAGAGGGAGATCCAACATTTTCACACTCCTCTCAAAGTGAATTAAAAGTTGCCCCGACTAAAAAACAATTTGTAAGCCAAAAGTTGATTGCAGTCAACAGTGGCCTGTTGGCGTTGTGGGCGTTGGGGATTGGTGGGCGTGGCACACACGCCCACTATTTGCATTTTTTCCCTATGTATTCATATATTTATTTCTATAAAGTTTTTTTTGTTGTTTTTGCTGATTTTTAGCTTGTTTTTGTGGCCTTTGGCGATTTTTGAACTCATTTTTCGCATTTCTCTCGTTTCTCGCTTTTATCTCCACATTTTTCCGCCGTTTTTGTTGTTGTTGTTGTAGGTGTTATTGTTGTAGGTGTTGTTGTTGTTGTTGCATTTCTCCCATTTCACTGGCTGCTTGTTGCTTATCTAATCAGAACAGTTGGCGCCCGACTTCAAAGCGCCTCCGGCTAAATTGTATTTTATTTTCCTATTTTCTCTCGCTTTTTTTCAGTTTTTTTCTGTTTCGGGATTTTTTTTATTATGTTTTACAGAGCAAATCGAATCAGAGAGGCGTCAATTGAATTTTCATATTCAACGCGGAAAAGCGAAAATATGGAGAAAATTTTGGGAATCGAGTTTCGTTCTTTTGTTTCGTTTCTGCAAGGAAAACAATGGAAATGTCCTTAACTTTCAGGCCCTGAAAACAATATGGGATTGAAACAGCGTGGATCAAAAAGCTTGCCAAAAACTGTGCAATTTCGTGGTTCCATTTTATAGGATAATTAAAACTCTTAACTTTTATTGAACCGGAACAACGTGGAAATGAAACAGCACCAGCTTGAAAAAGCTACCAAATAAACATATTGTTGAGTCTTTCTTGGGCATATATGCACCATTTTCACTATCTATAGGGTATTGAAACAATTTGGTATTGTTACCCCAAACACGAGGTGTGTGTTCGAGTGCCACTCATGTCTATAACATGCCCCTCCCAAGGAGAAACTAGGTTGTGGCGTAGAACTTAAAATTCACCCACGTAAAAAAAGTTCTTCAAAGTTCTTCTTGAAGGAAGCTGAAATAAAGGAAAATAATGCTTTAGGCTTTGACCCGATTGGCTTGTTATGACCATATAATACTAATAATAATATCACTAAAAATTTTGCATCTCTGGTATAATCTTATTTTTTGTAAGAAACTCAATATTTTAGTCCATTTCGAGTTTCTATTACGATAACATTTCTATAAGCTCAAATAAAATCTTAATGGTATTATTTTTCCCAACCCTATTAACTTCCTATCTTTCTACGTCTAACTTCCACTTCAACATCTCTGACGGAATCTCAATTTTGATAACCCTAGAATAATCCATTCGGCTCCATCAAGTCGAAAAGCTGTAGATGTTTTGGTTAGGTGTTGAAGGACCTTCGGGCCACGCCCCTAAATAGAGGATATGAAAATGAAATGCAAGGCAGGACGCGGACAGGTTAATGTCAAATTCTGCCAACAAAACCAAAAAGTCAAACAAAGGACGATACTAAAGGTCGCTCGCTATGATAGACTAGAAGATACCCTCTAAAAAAAGCAGGAAGTCTGATTACATTATTATTAGTTTGGCAGTCAGGTAACTAAATGAGCAAGCGCGTCAGAAGACGATACTAAATGTCCCTCGCTATGATCTACTAAAAGATACCCTGTAAAAAAAAAGTATGAAGTCTGATTACATTATTATTAGTTTGGCAGTCAGGTAACTAAATGAGTAAGCGCAACTACTAAAGATCTCTCGCTATGATCGACTAGAAGATACCCTGTAAAAAATATAAAGACTTATTTTAGCTTGCAGTCAGGCAACCAAATGAGTAAACGCAACAGAAGACAAAACTAAAGGCCCTCGCTATGATCTACTAAAAGATACCCTGTAAAAAATAAGTACAAAAAGCTTTATATAGTTTGATATCTATGGAGCTTCGATTGATGTACGTTCTAAGCTTTTCGAGCTACCCACTTTATGTCACTGCCTAGCTATAGGGTATAATAATAAAGACAGCAGATCAAGTACAACAACAACAACAACAAAAGTGGAGAGAGAAAAAAAGCTATGGAACTGTCAACAAAGAGGCAAAGTTTTTGGTCGTCAGGCGCGTTGGCAACTCTGGAGCTGTCAGCTGACAGTTATGAGAAAAAGTAAAGCTGACGACGAAGACATCAGCCGAAATGTTCTACCGGGCGTTAGGGATGGGTTGGATGGGATGGGGAAGAGGAAGAGGAAGGCGAAGGGTAGGGGGTACAAATTTGTTTAGTCTTAGTCTGGCAGAGCCTCAATGACACCACGCCCACAAGCCTCCTGGCTGGCAGTGCATGCCATTTTGGTAATGATGGCTTAAAGAACGCCCCGCTGTGACAATGTGTTTCGGGTTTTTTCGACAAACGTATATCCTGTAGATATAGATATGTAAAGGGTATGCAGGACTAATGAGTTGTTAGGCATATTACAATGGAATTTGAAACAATTGTAAGAGTTTTTGATATAATAGAGCTTATTATGCATTGAACAAACTTTAAACTACAGGGTATATAAAGTAATAGTAAAGGGTATACAAGGCATGTAAGTCGTTTGGCGCTTTTCCATTCAATTTAAGAGAAATATAGATTGGTATGAAAGTGTATTATATATACACTCTAAATTACAGGATATATAAAGTAATGGTAAAGGGTATACAAGGCTAGTCAGTAGTTTGGCGCATTTCCTTTGAATTTGAAAGAAATTGAAAAAGCTTTTGATGGAAAAAAGCTTTTAGTATATTATATACAGACAAAACCCTCGATTACAGGGTACATAGAGTAAAAGTAAAGGGTATGTAGGGCCAGTGAGTTTTGAGCTCATTAGAAATTGGCGTATTTCAATTGAATTTGACATACATTTTTTGTATGGAAGTGGTTATGGTATATTATATATTTTTACAACTTTAAATTACAGGGTATATAGAGTAAATACTAGGGGTAAGTGGTTCCTGTGAGTTGTTTGGCATATTTCAATTGTATTTGAAAGAAATTGTATTAGCTTTTGATATAAAAAAGCTTGTGGTATATTATATATTGACAATATTCTAAATTACAGGGTATGTGAAGTAAAATTAAAGGTTATGAAGGGTGAGTGAGTTGTCTATTGTTGGTTGAGAAGATTAGAAATTGGCACATTTCAATTGAATTTCACATAAATTTTGAAAAGTTTTGATGTGATAGAGCTTATATGTAGTGAAAAAGTTGTAAATTAAAGGGTATACATGAACGAGTACATCAGACTGCACTAGTACAGCAAGGTCAGTGGGTTGTTTGATAAATCGGGACATTTGAATTGCATTTTACATAAATTTTGATAGCTTTTGATGTGACATATAGAAAATTTTGTAAATTACAGGGTATACACGAAGTTGTATATAGCAGGCAGCACTAGAGTAGCAGAAGATGGCTGATATAACTGGATATATGGCTATATTTACAACTTAACTAGGTATTGAGCTTTCAACATGTGCTTATGTATTTACAGGGTATCTCTTAGTCGTTCACTTTTTACTCAGTCGCGTTTGCTTGCCTTTTTTTGTTGCCTTTATTATTTTTATTTTATTTTATTTGCTTTTTTGTGTCCTTTTTTCGCCTGGCGCGAACCGAGAATCCTTGCGCGAGGACGCGCCGTTAACAGAGCGTGGCCTGGGTTTGCTTTAGGGGGGACGCTGGCGGGCGGCCTTGGAGCACCTCGGGGCGGCGGAGGGGTCCTTGGCGTGGGGTGTCAACCGCTAAAAGGGCGTTAAGTGTTTTATTTACCCTCGAAAATATAATTTATATATTGCGTCGGGGCGGGGTGTTGGGGCGCTGCGGGGGCTTGGGGGCGTGGGGGCGTGTCGGTTTGCTCAAGGAGCAGGATTTGTATTGTGACGCTTTTCCGCTTTTCCGCTGAAGTGATTTAAATTTTAAGCACTTTCTGCGTTTTGTTTGTTTTGTCACCAAATCGCAGACGGAAATCGCTGAAGGATGAGCCCAAGTTTCAGGTTTGGGGATAGGATTTGGAGTTGGGATCGGAGTTGGGGTTTCGGGGCTTGGGGTTGTTTCATCGTTGATTACTTTTCTCATTTCGCAAATTGACTTGATGACATTTTCCCTTTCCCTTTTTTGTGTTGTCAGCTGACAGCGGGGTCTGAGGTAATTTTCACACACACTTTGATACTTTAAATGTTAACCCCTGACGCCCCACAAAATACCTTAACCCCACACACACACACACATCAGTCTAACTGTCAATATGTACCAGGACACGTTACCCTGTCTATGAGGCATTTGCACTGGGCAGGAAGGGGGGACAACTGCGATTTGTGGCCAAACTTTATTTAACCAATTATTTTGTCAAATTCGCTCGCGCGAATAATAAACTTTTGTGTACGAGTGATACCCTGTAAATGCCAATGTGAAGCTGGGTTAAAAAAAGCAGTAGCTGTGTCCATTTTTGGGTTGAAAAGACCCTCGAGAGGTTCAAAAGTAGACACAAGGTTCAGTGATTCAAAGGTATGTCCGTAGAATTGATCTCTCCGAGAATCTATCCAAGGATCTGTTCGCAAATCTATCCCAGGACCCGTCTACGATTTTTTCTAAGGGTTTGTCCATGTATCTGTCCATGGATCTGTCCATGGATCCGTCAGAGGCTCTGTCCATTGATTTGTCCATGGATCCGTCAGAGGCTCTGTCCGAGGATCTGTCCGTGGATCTTTTTAAGGATTTGTCCATGCAACTGTACGTGAATTTGTCTGACGATCTATCCCTGAGTCTGTCCGGGGATCTGTCCATGGATTTGTCCATGGATCTGTCCGGTATGAAATAGAACCACGTGAATGACAATCAATTAAGCTGCCTGTCTTCTTTTAGAAGAACAATTAATGCTTCTTTTAGATCTTGAGCTTTCCAACTTTCTTTTCAAAGGATATATAACCAAATTCTTACTCGCAGCAAAAGCTATAAATCTAAATTCTTTTTGGCTACGGGTTTGTTACTGAAAGTTGAGTGAGTATACCAAATTTCAGAGCCGCACCTCTCATATTACCCGAATTCGCATAGATCAAAGTCACAGCAAACGAAATATAACTAAGTTCTATCCAGCTAATTGCTAAAGACTTAAAATAGAATCAATATACCAAATTTAAGAACTGCAGCTCTTATATCAACTGAGTTCGTATAGGTCAATGTGACAGCAAATGAAATATAACCAAGTTCTTTGTGCAGAACTGCTTTTTACTCAAAGTAGAATCGGCATACCAAATTCGAGAACTGCAGCTCTTATATTAACTGAGTTCACATGGGTCAATGTGACAGCAAAGGAAATATAACCAAGTTCTTTCTGCAGAACTGCTTTTTACTGCAAGTAGAATCGTCATACCAAATTTCAGAACTGCAGCTCTTATATTAACTGAGTTCGCATGGGTCAATGTGACAGCAAAGGAAATATAACCAAGTTCTTTGTGCAGAACTGCTTTTTACTCCAAGTAGAATCGTCATACCAAATTTCAGAACTGCAGCTCTTATATTAACTGAGTTCGCATAGGTCAACTATGCGTAAGCCTTTCTATGTCAAAGTTTTAGCGCAGGTTTCCAAGTATTTCGGCTATTTACAGGGTATAGGTAAATATTTTCGCTTGTGTTGAGCATTAAATTAACGTCACATTTTGAAGAAAACACATCCTTGCCTTCTGTCCCCGACTCCGCCGGAGTCTCAGCCTACGCCACAGACTCCCCACCACTGCCCCCCGCTCCAGGATCCACTCCAGGCTCCGCTCCTGGAGACGCCTGGCAAGTAAATTAAAATATTTTAATGAGTACAATTTATAACCGGGCGCTGCGAGGCGGCTGTCCTTTTGAGTCCTGCCGCAGCGAGTTGACAGTCAACAGTTAAATGGCAGCCGCCGAAACTGGGCGGAAGGGGTTGCCCAGGGGGCACCCTCCATCCTCCATCCTCCATCCTCCGTCCTTCATCTGGCAACTTGTTGCGACAACATTTAATTATCGGCGACAGGATAATCAACTAAAACTTGGCAAGAATTTCAATTTTCATTTAATGGTTTAACACATTTTAACCGTTTCGGCGGTGGGCGTTGCGGCCGCAGGGCGTGGCATTAAGGGGTTAAGCCCCGGGTGTCATGTTTAGGCTGCTAAATGCTTCGACAATAACGCCCAAAGGCGGACAAAGCTGCCAAAGGGTTTGCCTTTTCTTTGGCGGGGCGTTTTCCGGCTTTCGGTTTGATCCTTAAGCCACGTCAATAGGTACCGGGGGACTGGGAAGGAAAGCCTACAATGTGGTCTTATCATTGAACAATTAGTTGGGAAAACAACAGAACAAACAACGGGGCAATAACAATGGAAGCATGGGACCTGGGAATGGGAACGATTAACATAAACATAATGCCCGCAAAAGACAATTATTTGTGTCTCCTCCGGAGCTGGGCTCGGCCTGGGAAGGGGCAACAAAGGTAGCTGGAAAGGTCTTTAAGATTTGCCAAATAGCTTTAAGCTATATGGTTTTATAATATATTGACTACTATTGGCTACTTTTAGTTCTTGGATACTTTATAAAAGTTGAAAGTTTTTTGTTATCCGAAAAAATAAAAATTTAATTATCTTATTCTGAAAATTTTAGAACGATTGCGTTATAAACTCAAGAAGTTTTTCCTATACCTTTATTATATATAGTCTCATTCAACTTAAGCTTAAAAATAATACGACTCACTTTCGGAACACTGAAGTTGTGGGGTCTATAAATTTATATATGCTATAATTGGCATCCTCGGAGGGCACTATATGGGAAGCCCCAAATGTGAAGAAGCTCGGATTAGTAGTATTCCGTAGTAGTAGATGGGATAACCGAGATCCTAAAGGAACTTCTGTGCTCTTGAACAGCTTTTTAAGTCATAAACAGAGGTCTTTGGGAGCAATTACTGGTACTCGGAGTCGGAGCGACCCGATTTCGATTGAGCTCAATTGGAGCTATATTTCGCAGAAAAGTATGCTATACTTTTTCAATTTTAGTGGTTTTATACCATATAAACTCTGCTCTATTCGGGAACCAGATACGCCAACAAAAGTGTGGTGTAACCCCACAAGCTGGCGATCCAATACGCCTCAGACTCAAGAGCTCTGAGAAGGCATCCTTCTGATCTTTCTCGCTGAGATATCTCATAATCTATAATGTATCTATATAACCTTTTCGAATATTTAGAGCTAGGTAAAGTTCAGAAGACACTGAAAAGATTCCGACATAAACCATTTCTCACCTTTTCGATTGTTCTGAAATTTTCGAGAATGCTTAAAGACGTAGTCGTTAATATATTAACTTAAATTCAAATCGTTATTTAAAGAACTGTTGATTTCTTTCTGGATTATGCAGATGCCAAAAATTTGCCTGATATAATATCAGTATACCTAACGATTTGCACTATCAAAGTAGCATTTTGGGGTCTTCATGTGAAAGAACACTTCAAGTATTTCATTCTTTCTTTAAGTAGCATTTATTATATGAATTCCACATAGTTCCTTTTGTTATCGATATTTATCGATCGGTTAAATGTCAGCTAAAGGCAGTAGCAAGCGTAGTGACACTGATAAAGACAATAATATGCCAATATTGCAGCTTAAAAGCTTTAAAACATGCATATAAATTGCATGTTGTTTGTTATCGATAGTCATCGATAACATGTGTTTGTCAAAGGACAACATTAACAGCTTTAAATGCCGCACGAAAAATATGCAAATTGCGAGCATTTAATATGTTGCAAACACACACACACATACATATACATATATATATATATATATATACACTCGGTGGCAAGGATTCGCTCAAGGACATGGCAAACACCCACACACACACACACACACACACACACACACACCCACTCAGGTATCGCAATCGGACCGCATCGACGCAACGTCGTCGCATTTCGGAGCGCTGGGAATGTAATTAGTTGCTCGAGGTGCTTTAATTAAAATGTATATCCTTATTGTCCTGCTCAGTCGGCTATATATGTGTGTGTGGGGGTGTGGGGGCGGGGGGTGTGGCTTCTGCTGGCGCCCAACGCGGGGTCTCATCGTAATTGTTCCGTGTTACAATTAATTATGTCGAATGGCCACCGCAGCAGCCGCCGCCATCGTCGCCGCCAAAACGTTAAAGGACCTTCAATCGGCAGGACACAAAACACTTCAGTTTAGCGGGCACCGCACACATGCCACATGCCGCATGCCCCGCGTGCCACACATGCAAATCCGATTCAAATTCAAGTGGAAAAAAAACCGCTAGTTTTCAAGCCAAAACTAGCTAGTTTTCATACTAAGTTTTTTACCGCTAGATTATTTCGCTCTTAAGTCTTAAATGTCGATACTTTCCGTTTAATTGATTTATCATCGAAATAGACCCTAAAAACCCATCCTTAAGGAATTCTATGTGATTCCTCCCGTAAATCGGCAGAGATTATTATACATAGGCATAATTATTACAGCTATAGTTATGAAAATTGATATGTAGTTGTTGATTGATCGACATTTTGGTTATGGTATATTCCATAAAAGTACAAACTAACCCATATGAACTCGGGTATTATTAAAGCTAAAGTTATGAAATTTGGTATGTAGATGACTAAGACCATTATAAGCTCACTGATCAACATTTTAATTGTGTATCATCCATAAAAGTGCAAATTGATCTATATGAACTTGGGTATTATTAAAGCAATAGTTATGGAATTTGGTATGTAGCTGGCCATGACCCTTATAAGCTTATTAATCAACATTTTGGTTATGGTATATTCCATAAAAGTACAAACTGACCCATATGAGCTTGGGTATTATTAAAGCTATAGTTATAAAATTTGGTATGTAGATGACTAAGACCATTATAAGCTCACTGATCATAATTTTAGTTGTCTATCATCCATAAAAAAGTAAATTGATCTATATGAACTAGGGTACTATCTAAGCAATGGTTATGGAATTTGGTACAAAGATGCCGCCAAAGCTTTAGAGCATCTTCAATCGGCTGGACACGTTTGCCACATGCCACACACATGTAAATCCAAATCAAATTCAAGTGCAAAAAAAAAAACCGCTAGTTTTCAAGCCAAAACTAGCTAGTTTTCATTGTAATTTGTCTAAAGCTGCATAAAATTGAATTGAAATTGAATAGAAATTGAAATCGAAATCGAACTGGAAATTGAATACGCCTGAAAACGCATGAAAAACGGACAACTGCTGGCAACAGGCACAAGACCAGGCAGAGGACCAGGCGGAGGACCAGGCGGAGGACCAGGCTCAGCAGGAAGCCATATCATAGCTTTGGGCTTGTCAATCAATTTGCATATCGATGACCTAAACATAAAACGCAGCCCCACACAAGCCACACACCAAACTATCCTCTGACCCAACTCGCAATCCCCCAGCCCCATAGGATCCATCGGTTCCATCAGTTCCATCGGATCCGTCGGGTCCATCACACGATATACAAAGCATTTGTTGGCTGCGTTTTCAATAAATAAATTTAATAACTGCAAAAAGCGCCTGCAGCCAACTTCACGTTGCAGCAGCTGTTAAGGAACAGCAGGGGGACAAATGGAGAAAACTAAGGATGATGATGACAATGCAAAAACAATGATGATGCTGATGATCATCTGAAAGGCCCGCTTCATATGGGGCGTATTTCATGGAGAAATATACTAAAAAAAAAAAAGCAAAGCGGAGGAGAAGTTAGGCACAGGAGTTGGACTGAAATCACATCGGTTTTTGAAAAAATATTAGGATAATAAGTCCAACTTCTTTCCATTTTAAGGATATCATATATATAAACTTATTTTCTTCTAAAGTTTGTAACCCCAATAATACGCTTTTTTCGATTCTTTATACAATATTCAACTCGATATAGTCATGAGTTTTCTTCTGGTATTTCTCAAATTTTTGACACTTCCCTCCAGTTAAGCGGAAACTCAAGAAATACGTATAACAGCCACAATTTGTTTGCTAGATTTACAAAATTTGGTATATAGGTGCCCATAGAGCTTATAAAGAAAGTGGCATGCAATTTTTTTTAATCATAATAGGATTTCCCGGAAATTTAATAATACTCCATACATTCTACAGATATTAACATAATAATTGGAATGTGAAGCTTAAGAATTTCAGAATTTCCAAAGAATTTCAGAGTGATCGTATCATAAACGGAAGTTATATCTTGTAGAAGTTATCGAAAACGGGTCGAAATAAATTTCACATTCTCTACACATATTCGGAATAGTATTCTGAGTAGGGAGATTTTAAGGAATCTGTTATACACAATTTTTGCCGGTGGTAAAACAAATTGAAAGAATTTAGATAAGATAAACTGATATAATCGGACATTAATATTAAATTTTTGAATCTAAATTTCTACAATTCCATCATCTGCCCAAAGAATATTATACTAAATTCCAAATACTTAAGTTTCGTAAAATATTTGAGATTCTACAAGGTTTCAATAGTTTTCAATTCAGATGGTTCAAGAATTGGGAAACTACTATAGGCTCAATTTTTCGGTATTATTTAGCTCCTTCGCATAGCGAAGCGTGGCCAACAGCCTCCGTGAAGGGTCCACAGTCGACTGCCGACATTTGAGCAGCTGCAGCTGACTTTTATATGGCCAAAGGACCACGCAGGACACGTAAGGGAACTCAACTCTTATACGCCAGAGGAAAACTGGGAACAGTTGGGCCGTGCGTTGAGCGTTGCCAGAATTTGTCAGAACGAATAAAACTAAAGATAAGTTCTTATGGTTCAAGGCTATTGATATTTTCGGAAATTTTAAACATGTAAGGGGATACACGAAAATGTCTTTAATCCTTTATTTCGTTCTCAAGTCTTATTTATAGATGATTTATTAAAATCAAAATAGACCTTAAAAGCCAATCCTTAAGGCAGTCTATGTGACAGTTTTTGGCAAAAGAAAAGTAAGACATTAAAATATTTTATCTCTTTCATTATTATGGATCAATAGGTGATAGTTCTAAAAGATTCCGACTTAGAAATCAAATTTAAGACTTATCTCAGAAATTATTTCAGTACTTTTAAATCGACATAGATAATTGTGCATAATTATTATAGCTATGGTTATGAAAATTGGTACGTAGATGCCCATGAGCCTTATAAGTTGATTGATCAACATTTTGGCTATGGTTTATTCCATAAAAGTACAAACTGACCCATATGAACTTAGGTATTATTAAACCTAAAGTTACAAAATTTGGTATGTGGATGACCAAGACCATTAAAGGCTTACTGAACAATATTTCAGTTATGTACCATCCATAAAAGTGCAAATTGGTCTATATGAACTCGGGTATTATTAAAGCAATGGTTATGGAATTTGGTACAAAGATGCCTATGATCATTATGACATTATGAATCAATATTTTGGTATTTTATATTCCATAAATATACAAACAGACCCATATGAACTCGGGTAGTATTGGAGCTATAGATATGAAATTTGGTATGTAGATGAGCAAGACAATTATAAGCTCATTGATCAACATTTTAGTTGTCTATCATCCATAAAAGTGCAAATTGATCTATATGAACTCGGGTATCATTAAAGCTATGTTTATGGAATTTGGTATGTAAATACTTATGAGCATTATTAGCTTATTAATCAACATTATAGTTATATGCAATCCATAACAGTGCTGATTGATCTAAATGAACTCGGGTATCATTAAAGTTATGGTCATGAAATTTGGTAGGCAGAAGCTTAAGAGTATTAGAAGATATTTTAAAATGTGTTTACAGTATTTGAGGTTATGTTTTCTTCAAGACAGCTTTAAAACTGCCATTGTTTTCTACAACTGTGAATTGTCAACAGGATATCTGCTAGTCAATGTAAACTTATATGTTTTTGATTATTTTTTACAATTTTCCATTTTTTTGTACAAATTTTTTTTCTGAAAGATTTCTTTAGCTATATTTTTGTTCCGGTTTGGTTTGGTTTGGTTTTGGCTTTGGGTACGCTTGGCGCTTTATTTGAGTTACGTGACCCTGCGCCATTGAGCGCAAAATTTCTTGCGACATGAACATGCAACATGCTCCGCCCGCAACCCTTTGTACCCCCCTTTCCCATTTTCCCCGCGGGGGCACCCAGGGAAGCCATGCCTTGGCTTGCCTGGAACATGGCATGGCACATGCCATACAATATATGTGTGTCTGTCCGTCCGTCTGTCCGTCTGTCTGTCTGTCCTGTTTGTCTCTCCATCTGTCCGTCTGTCCGTCTGTCCGTCTGTCTGTCTGTCGTTGCAACTGTTTTCGACTGTTTGTTGTGCTGTGTTCCGTAGTGTTCCTGGTCGAGGTCCTGACTCTGGTCCCTGGTCCTGGTCGTGGTAGAGGTCCTGTGGTTCTGGCATGTTGTCGTCGACGTCGTCGTCGTGCGAGCTTGTTAAGTTCATTAAGGTTGAATAATAACAAGAGTAACTACATTTTAAAGGAGTTGTCAGTTGCCTTCTTTCATTTCCCTTTCCTTTTTCTTTTCTTTTCTTTTTCCTTTCTTTTATTTTCCTTTATTTTCTACCCTCATTTTGACTGCTTTGGCAAATTTTCTCCGGTTTTCACTTGGCCCATAGCTGTTGCCATATTCATGTGTTTGCCATGCGTTTGTCTAGCTGTCCGCCCGCCCGTCTGTCCGCCCGCCTGTCCGCCCACCTGTCCTCCCGTCTGTATGTTCAGGTGCTGCGACCTCAACTCGCCCATATTTCGTCATGTTGCCCCATTGAGCTACTCGTTTACGTTTTAGTCCATGTCCTTAACTGCACTCATTACAACTTATTTTACTTATGAGCTCTACAGGCACAGCAAGTTATAACCTGCAGCATGCCAGACTACTAGCTACCCTGCAAGTGAATTTTAAGCTTAGAGTATTAAGCAAATTGTTATAATTCTTATGTAAAATCACATAAATTTTCCATATTTCTAGTCACAAATCGATTTCAAATATTCTATAGCCACCATATACCAAATTTCATAGGTCTAGCTCATCTGGTTAGGTAGTTACATGGGTTGTTTAACTTCATGGATTGTTTAGCTCACGAGTGTTACAAGCACAACAAGTTATACACAAGTTATGCAGCATCTGTGACTAGGTACCTGGAATTAACTTTTAGGATTAGAATATTAAAAAAAACTTCTACGATTTTTATATAAAACCCTTTAATATCTGCCATGTTTCTATTTCAAATATTCTATAGCTTTATACAAAATTTCATGGATATAGCTCTTCTGTCTCTGCAGTTCCATGCGTAGTTCGGCCTTATTATTGTATTACTTATGAGCTCTATAAACACAACAAATTATAAGCTGTAATTTTTTAGTATGCCAGACTATTAGTTATCCTTTAAGTCAGTTTTGGGTCTTACAATATCAAGCAAATGAGTACGATTTTTATTTAAAGTTCTAAATAATTTCCATGTTTCTAGCCAAAAATCGATTTTAAATATTTTGAAGCAACTTTATACTACATTTCAGAGCTCGATCTTATGTAGTTAGACTGCTCCATTTATAATGCAATGATATATACAGGCACTATAAGTTATATCCAGCATGCCAGCCTACTAGCTACCCTCCAAGTCACTTTTAAGCTAACTACGCTGCAAGTGACTTTGAAGCTTATAATATCAAACGAATTGGTACGATTTTCATGCGAAATCCAAAATATTTGCCATGTTTCGACATAAAAATACTTTCAACATTTTCTAAACCAACTGTATACCAAGTTTCAGAACTTTAGCTCTTCTAGTTATACAGTTCAATAAGGTTTTCCAGCTATACTTGAAGACCAAAACATATAAACAAATTTTGCGAACAACTCTACAAAATCGACAAGAAAGAAAAGCGAAAACCTGCTAAAAACTGGAAAATTTTCCAAGGAATGAGCGAAAATTTTTACAGGGTATTTGCACAACAATAACCCTGAAACTAGCTTTGTGGCATTTGCTGTGGACTCTTTAAAGTTGCATTTACATTGAAGTCACACAGCACAGTCAAAAAAAACTCTTTCAACTACGGCCACATTTCGGGAGCTAATCCCTGACTGTTCCAGCATACAGTGCCACGCCCCCGTCGCCACCGCCGCCCCCGACGAGGCAAGCACAGGCCACCAACTCGGGCTACTTCCGCTTGTACGCTGCGGGCGCAGCACAAACATCTTCAGTTTCAGTCGAGAAGCTGTGGCTGATGTCAGGGCTGGTCGGGGGGGGGGGGGGGCATGGGGCATGTGGCATGGGGCAGCCACAGACAACATGTGCAGAGGCCAACAGCGGCAACTGGCATGAGAAGCGCCGAGAAGAGCTGGTGCAGTGTGCAGTGCCAAGGCGAAAATAATCAAGTTTCCGACAAACATCAACATGACGCCAAGATAAAAACCTTCAGGATGCGCTCGCCCAGGAACCCTGCGCCCCACGCCCCACGCCCCACGCCCAACTCCTGCCGCTGACGTCGACGTCAACGCTGACGCTGGCGTCGCTGCCAGTGCAGACAAGATAAGACACATCAGCTACTGCTGCGGCAGTAACAGCCTCTGGTCTATTTCTATTACTACAATATATGTGGTTGATTTTAAATACCCTGTAAAAGCAGACACCTGACCCAAGGGTAGCTTGAAGCTCATCTAACAAAAGCAAAAAGTTAGTTTGCGAGTTATGCGACTCGGTGATTCGACATTTGATTGACAGGCTTGGTTCACCAATGATTGATCAATGATTGACCGACAATATAATAGAGCAATTGATTGAAAGTCAAACCAATTAGCTGACTGAGGCTCACAGACTCTTATTGAGTAGATTTTTAATATGATTCATTGAGAAATTGGGAAATTTATGGTGAATACTGATTGAATCATTGATTGATTTGCGCTAGACCATTTGCAGTTGCAAGTTTGTGATTGAAAATAATTGATCTACTACTGAATAACTACTTTTGAATAATGATTGATTGATTGATTACGTTTGACCTATGACAACCCTTTTGGTACAGTTGATTGAAAAATAATAACCGATTGACAAAATAACGATTAGAAATTTTTATGGCTCCTTAAATGCGGGATTCGGATTGACAAATGTATATTGTTTAACTGATTGAACCATTGATTAGTCTGTAATTTATTGATGATAATTTGATGACCTATGACCTATGACCAATTGATTGATGATGATTTCTTTATGTTTGACCTGAGTGAGTGCATTTATAACAGAGGCAAAATGTAAACGATTGATAAACGGTGCGTGATTGACTACCTAGTTATTGTCAGACGGATTTAATATTAGACTGATTTGCACTAGATAATTTATGGTTTGAATGATCGATATCTAGAGTCTGCCAATTATTTTGTGTGATTGATTTGCACTATTTATTATTTTTCTTTCAATGAATCTGCATGCAAACATTTAATGATAATAATAATAATGAAATAGAATACAGAAATAATTGATTGATCAGTCAAATTTGAATAAAACGAACTTAGGAAATACAAAGTAGTTGAAGTAAATAGGCAACCAGATTGATTAACGATAGAGTACTGTTAATTAAAGAAAAACATTTGATTGACTTAAAGATTCTTAAAGTAATAGGATATTATGCATGTATGTAGTCATACGAATTACTCATTGAAAGCGAATGACTGATCTATGATCAATGAATTAATATGATATGCAATTCAGTGTTTGATTGATTAATTTACTGACTGACTTAAGGTAATAGAGCCCAATTGATTTACTGATTATAAAACTAGATCGTGCATTCCTAGGGGACTTTTTTTATTTTACAGAGTAACTGTTAGTCTAGCATTTCGATCTAGTTCGTATCTCACATTTTGTTGCTTTTTTAGCGGCTCTTTGGCACCAGATTGGCTCTGCTTTGGCACTGCTTTTCGATTTAGCCGCCGTTCCACGCGCTGCAAGTTCTGTGTTTGCTTTGAAAAGTATATTGGATTGCCAGTTGGGCCTCTCTGCAGACCCACTCTGAGGTCCTACCTCTCTCCCGGCCGAATGCATGTGGTTCCCCCGCCAGGCAGTTGCTTCGGGGTCTGTGCTGAGGCTGACGTTTTGGGCCTCTGCTTTGTTTTAATTTCTCAACGAAACGGCGAAACGAGAGAAAACAATCAGAAATCAGTGAAAGATGAAATTTAAGGAAGGAAGGAAGGACAAGAGAAGGAGGTGTTGTATATATATTGAGAGAGAGAGAGAGATAAAGCGAGGAATAGCTATAGGGATTACAAGAGGATTTGGTATAAGACTGGAAATGGAGATAGGTAGAAGGAGATATTATACCGGTATATATATATATATAGGGAACAAGAAGGAGAGCGAAAAAGAGAAGGAGAGAAAGAAATCGAGAGAGAAAGACGGAGAAAAAAAGGAAGCTATTAGGATCAAAAGAGAAGGCTTTAGAGACAGATAGAGATAAAGCGGGAAATGGAGGTGGAAAGAGATAAGATACCGATTGTTGATAGGGAATAAGAGGGACTGCGAGAAGGAGAGAAAAATATAGAGAGCAGGAGAAAAAGAGAGCTATTGGGCTTAAAAGAAGAGTCTTTTGAGATAGAGATAAGGTTGGAAATGGTAATAGATAGAAAGAGGTAAGACCCTGATGTGCAGATAGGGAATGAGAGAGATATATAGATAGTTAGAGAGAGAGAGAAAGAGAGAGAGCGAAATAGAGCGTGAGAGAGAGAGAGAGAGAGAGAGAGAGAGAGAGAGAGAGCGAAGTAGAGAGATAGAAGGGAAGAAACTATACGGAGTAAAATATAAGCATACAGACCAGATAGGAATTTAGATGGAAACTTAGATACATGGACTTAAGATGGGTCGATATTTAGGGAAAAGAGAGGGAGAGAGTGAGTAAGGGGGGAGAGAGAGGGAAGAGAAAGGGAGAGAAAGGGTAACGAAGAGGTAGAAGGAGTTGGGGAGAGGAGCAAAATGAGATGAAAAAGGGAGAGCTGGAGCGTGAATGTTTCAAATCTCCAATCTACAAATCAATTTTAATATGAATTATGTCCAGTGCTGCCCATCCCTTGCCAATGCTTCCTTCTGTCGAAGCAAACACTAAGAATTACATCCAATTTCCTGGCACAACAAACCTTCGGCCTATGGAATCTAATGAAAACGGCAATTTTGATAGGGATCTGCGCTTTGGAGTGTTTTAGCTAAGTAGTTGTCTACACACATACATGCACATACATCCCCTCCACACACACACATACACCCTCCCATAAGGACAACAATGAACCAAATGAAATGAAATGAAAAAAGTGTTGCATACATCGAGGCGCTGTTTGAATTTTCTGCTGAAGTTAACATTTTTATAATTCCATTAAGCGCCTGCCTCTGTTTGAGAGTGTGCAAGTGTGTGTGTGTGTGTGGGTGAGTGTGTGTGTGTGAGTGTGTGTAAGGATGTGTGTGCGTAACATGATGCTGCCCATGTCCCACAGACAACAACAACAACTGTTGGTAACCAAACGGTTTTCCGCAAAAGTTGTGAGGGGATCCAAAAACTTTTTGCATTCATAAATCATTTCTCGCTCTCAGCCGGGCACAACCCCTACGTAACCCTACCCCCCGGCAGCTCCCCATACCCCCTTCACTCCCTTAGCCACTTCAGCTGCACCCCTACGGCGGAGCAACCAATGCGCTATACATAGCACTTTTTAAAGGTGGAAAAATACTTTTCGCTGAATTTGTAGAATTTTCTCACATGGGAAAACAACTAGAGGAAGATCCCAGCAGACTTCGAGACGAATATTATATATGCTTTAGCAATACTTACAGGGAAGGGGCCTCGGTGGTCCAGTGGATAGCGCACTGTCCCGCCAAACAAGAGATGCGAGGTTCAAGTCCCGCTCATGCCTTTAGGCATGACCCTCCTAGAAAAACTAGGTTGAGGCGTAGGATTTGAAATCCACCCACATAAAAATGTTCTTCAGTGAAGAAAGCAGAAATAGAGGAAACTAGGGCTTCAGGTTTTGACCCGAAAGGGTTGTTATGGCATATACTAATAATAATAATACTTACTGGGCAGATCGACACTCCTCTGTACCAAATTTCATTAAGATATCTCAAGTACTTCCTGAGTTCACATAGTTAGGAAAATAAATTTAGTTCTAGGGATGGCATATTTTTGGGTAAAGGCAAAAACTGGTGAAAAGTGTGCTGTTAATATGGTATATATAACTAAAAGGTAAAAAATATTGGTATTTTTGGTAGTTTTGCACAAAATGTGTGTGAAGAGCGGCCTTATAGAGGGGGTTAAACACAGGAAATAACATTGCTTTGATAAAAGGAGGTTCAACGCTTACATATAATTGGATATATGTTAATATTTTATGCGAGAAATAGTTGGTTTTGCCAAATTTACACAAAATGTGTGTGAAGAGCGGCATTGTCGACGAGGTTAAATAGAGGAAAAGAAGGTAAAATATTAGAATATCTGGAAAATAAGCCGAGTTATGTTAGAGTTTTACTGACAAGATAGATGCATAATTCACATAGGATTGATTGTGCCAGCAGGAGCATAGTGTGTAGGCAGAGTCCTCTTCGGGTGTTACATTTCGCATAACAAAGGCAAGCAACCCTTCTTATGTGCTGGTATGGCATGGCTGGAAAGGTATTTCATGCTTTATTGGTGGCGCCTTCTTGGTGTTGGAGTCGTCGAAGGGGGAGCGGGGGAGGCGCTGGTAACGTTGGCGCCACTCTCGGGTTTCATATGCCACACGCAGACACACGGCGTCCGAAGAATAAGCTGAAGAAGCTGCCGGCACAGAATGTGGCACAAAGGCAAGTTTACTTGCAACTTGTTGCCTGTTGCTTGGGTTACACAAGTTGGGCGCCAACCGCCAACTGGCAGCCGCCAGCCGCCGCCCCACTTCTGGCCATCCTTGGCATATCCTTGTCATTTTTAATTTATGCACCGAATGAAGCCGAACCAAAGTGGGCCACCCTGCCACGCCCACTTCGGCAACAACTTGAACTTTGGCTAACCCTTTCTTTATTTGCGGCAGGATGCGCAGATAGTTGACTTATGGCCATATCAGGACGGGTTCACCCAGCCCCAGCTGTTTTACCTTTTCTAGCCTTTTTGTTGTTGTCGTTGTTGCTTTTTAGCTATTTTTGTACCTTTGTTTTACCTTGTGTGTGCGGCATGTGGCATGTGGCAAACAATTTAATTGTGGCATCAAGCACAAAGCATGGGCATATGTAAAAGGTTTTTGGGGGTCTTAACTATGGGAGAAACAATTTGGTTGGGGCTGAGAGAAGACCGAAAAACGGGGGAACACTTATCGAAATAATTCTTAACAAAAGGGGCCAGTACTCTTGCAAGGGAGACTCGAACCTGCTAGCTAATACACGGTATTTGGGGAACTTAACTATGGGAGAAACTATTAGGTTGGGAGTTGGGAGAGTGTCTCAATAGGGAGAACAGGTAAGGAACTATTTTCACAATAAAAATTCTAAGAAGAAAGTTTAGGGTGGTGTGTCTCAAAGGGGACTGAAACCTGCGATCTAATACAAGTTTTTTAGGGATCTTAGCTATAGGAGAAACTATTTGGTTGGGACTGGGAGAGGATCGATGGGAGGGCGAACAAGTGAGACAACGTTATGAGGAGTACTTAAATTTACAAGGAGGGTTCCAGCCTTCGCGCTAAACATCCTTAGTACCCTTAGCTTGACTCTCATGCAATCAACTCCTTCAGATGTGGAACAGAAGAGACAGAAGAATGATGCATAACTTCTTTATTTGTGATACAATAGCTCTGAAATTTTGTAGATCGAAAAAAAAATAGAGGGTCCTATTAAAACTAGCCATAGCCATTTCTTTACCTTTAAGAACAATGAAGGACAAGCCAATAGGTGTCCAAGCAAAGCAACTGCTGGCCTGGTCCCTAAGGGGAAACTTTGCTTTCAAGGGTTTACCTGAAAAAAAGTAAAAGATCCTACCAAAAGTAGTCATAGATGGGTCAGGACAATGAAGGATGAGCCAATCGGTGGTCAAGTAAGACCCGGTGGCCTGATCCTCACGTGGGAACTTTGCTTTCAAGATCGGAAAAAACTAGTGGATCCTACAAAACGTAACCATATGTTGCTCAGGAGCTCTAATGAAATACATTTCTTTCTTGGGCAATGAAGGAGAAACCAATTTTGTGCTGGCCTGATCCACACGGCGGAACTTGCTTGCCAAACTGCTGTGAGCTCCCCAAACCCAACTACCATTAAAACACATTTCCTTATTTAGCACAAATTTAATCCCAATCCTTGACCCAAGTCTCACTCAAAGTAGGCCCTCAGCCAGGTCACGCGCGTGCTGAGCCGCTCCAGCAGAAAGACGAGCAGCGCTACAAACAACATGAAGTAGCAGATGAAGTACAGGCCACAGAATAGCTCTTGTCGTATGGGTGTTATATCCCGATCCGCCCAGGTGCTGTAGCCGGCGCGCGCCATGGTGTGCTCATAGACACGTATGAGGTAACCCACAATCCCTGCCGACTGCAGTTGCTTGAGCTTGCGATCGAACCCGAACTTGAGCATGGAATGCCGGCGCAGGAACATGGACAGTTGGTACAGATAAATGTGTTCGCTGACGGGCACCAGGCGCGTCGCCTGCCAGTTGAACTGATTGTAGATGGCCAGATTACCCATGAGTGCGCTGGTGGTCAAGCGTGCACCCGAAGGTGCCTCCTCCAGCTCCCCAAAGCGTTCCAGCACATTGGAGGGACCCAGCACGGTGCGCTCCACCGGAAAGTAGTTGGTGTACTCCGGTGCCAGATACTCATAGCCCCCCTCGAGCAGCTCGGCTATGTGTTGCGGCACATGCTGGTAGTAGGGCAGTCGGAACACATCGTAGAGCTTGCCCTGGTACGCGACGCGTTGCACCAACGCCAGCAGCAGCCAAGCGCCCAAATAGCAACGCCCAAGGCCACCACGCGGCAGTGCGCGCTGCTCCAGCGGATTGCCCAGCAGCGTGGTGCTCACATGTAAGCCGCTGGTGATCAGGTCAAAGTGGGTATGCCGACGCTGCCACGCCCACTGCAGCAGCAGCGCCAGCAGGCTGCTGACAATAAGCATGAGCCAGACCACGCCACAGAAGGGCTGCACCAGTTGATTGACCGTGCCCATCTGGTGTTCCATGCGCACCACAAACACCAATGCGCTCTGATAGTAGGCGTGGGTGCTGGAGATCAGCTGCCTCTCCAGGTGGGAAGTGCTCAGAATGCCTATAGCCAGTGCGGAGTTATAGTTGATCAGCTGCTCAAAGCAGGCATTGGTCACATTATCATCGAACTCCTTGACGCACGGCGTCAGCAAATTGATGCGAAACTCAAAGATCTCTGCCAGTATCCTGAGCAACTCCACATCGACGCCTAAGAAGCGCCTTGGGTCGAGCAGTTGTTCTGGGTTTGTCCAGTCGCCGTAGAACATAACGTAAGGCGGCAGCGGATGCCAGCTAACGTTCAACGTGCAGCCAAAGAATCTGCCCAGGCGATGACGAAACAGCTCATCCGACGTGCCTGTCAGTTGCCCTTCCTCGTAGCTCTGCAGTAGTTCCGGTGTAATCAAATCGTTGCAGCCGGCGGCATAGAAACGATAGCCATAGATCAGCACCTTGCCATCGGGTCGCTCCAACAGCACGACGGCATTGAGGACATCGAAGCGCAGGCACGTGTCAAAGATGTCTCGTAATGCCCTATCTGTGGCCTCCTCCGAGTTGTCTCTTAATACTTTTTTGCGATGTCTGCCTTTGGGGAGTTTTCCTCCTACTCTCTGACCGTTCCTCCTTACTCTTTCGCTGGCATATCTTTTGTCTCTTTTGAGAACTCTATTTTGCTCAATCGATCCTCCTTCTTCACTTTGATTTATCCCTATATCTCCATCTCCTTCTCCTACTACCTTACCTTCTCCTTCTCGTACTCCTTTTCCTTCTCCTACTCCTTCTCCTTCTCTTTCTCCTTCTCCATCGCCTACTCCTTCTCCTTCTCCTTCTCCTACTCCTACTCCTACTCCTTCTCCTTCTCCTTCTCCTTCTCCTTCTCCTTCTCCTTCTCCTTCTCCTTCTCCTTCTCCTTCTCCTTCTCCT
>JBANCY010000431.1:0-33756 GCA_037040045.1 Phorticella flavipennis | reverse complement strand
ACACACACACACACACACACACACACACACACACACACACACACACACACACACACACACACACACACACATACACTGAAACACAGCGCAATGGCACACGTAGCGTTTTTAAGAAAAAAATCACTGCATACTTTTGGGCGGCGGCCCAAAAAAACCAAGTGCAAAGAACACATTTAAGGCGCAATCTTTATATGGCAATCTATATGTAAATATGTATGTGTATGTGTCTGTGTCTGCCTGCAGTTTCATTCTCAATACGTTCCGCACCTACAAATACACACACACACACAGCAAAGCACACGCACAGCAAAAACCAAATTGTTGCAATGGCGTCTGCTTGAAGGGGGGTCCGTTGGGCCCCTCCTGGCTAAGCCACTGTTTCGCTCTATTACAATCTATATGTATGTATTTTGTAGCATTAAACAAAGAAACAAACAAACAAACAAACAAAAAAGGAAAAAACCAGTATTTAATTTATGCAAATGAGTAGCAAAAGCAACAACAGCAACAGTAGCAAAAGGCGACAAAGCAAACAAATTCGAAATTAATTTGAAATTGCACAACAACAACAACAACAAAAAAACAACAACAAAAGGCAAACGGCAAACCGTTGTGCGGGTTTTTGGTGTAGCCCAAAATGGCGGCAACCGTATGAAAATGAAGTGCAAAAAGTGTTGTCAAGTAAAACGAATTCAATTCGAGTCAAAATAAAAACACAAAAACCCAAAAACAGAAAGAAGCAAAACATCAAAAGAACCAAAAACGGCCAGAAATAGCCAAAAAAAATTAGCTAGAAAAACAAGAAGAAGAAGAGAAATAAAAGTTGCGGTTTCGGCTACGGTTTCGATTTTGTTTCGTTTCGTTTTCGTTGGCGGTTTCATTTCATTTCGTTCCGTTCCGTTTCGTTTCGCACTGTTTCGCACCGTTTCGCAGCGTTTTCGTTTCCGACTGTACTTCCTAATGGCTGTCAGTTCCTTATGATGGAGACATTTCTTGTCCTGGGCCTGTGTTTTATCCTGTACGAAGCATTGGATTTCTTTCAAGGCTGCATACACAGCAACACGCCCTCTCCAAGCGACCAGATCGAGGCCTATCGCCGCGAACTCGACGAACAGCGCCAGCAGCAGCAGCAGGAACAGTTCCTGGCCGGTTTAACGCCCCTGCTGGGCGCACAATTTGCCGCCGCTGCGGCCGCTGCCGCTGGCTCGCAATCGACGCTGAGCAGCACCACGCCCACTGCCTCCACAGCGAGTGTTATCAGTGACTCGTACGACCAGGAGCAGTCCCAGTCCCAGTCTCAGTCTCAGTCGCAGTCAAACTCCCAGTCACAACAGCCGCATTCGCTGAGCACTCCGGGCCTGTTTCGACCCGCTGCTTTGGGCTATTACGATCCGGAGGATCCGTTGCATGCCACATCGTCGCTGCCACGCGACTACTACTATCTGCAGCAGCAGCAGCTGAAGAACAAGGCCAGCTCCAAGTCACTGCTATCGAAATTCTCATCGACAAACTCCGATAATCGCATACATCCAGAGGCGGCGCACGGTGTGCTCGGCGTGCCGGCATCGGCGGTAATAACCACCCAACCACTGCCAGGTGCAGCGGGCGAATCAGTGGCCAATCTTGGGCTCTTCGATTGCCAGCCGCCGTTGGTGCCGCTGCTGCCTGCAGCATCGCCCCTGCTGCTCGAGCTCAAGCGTGCCATCATCAGCACCAGCAGCAACAGCAACAAGCAACTCGAGGACGAGGACGACGACTTGTTGAGTGACAACGATAACGATAACGATAACGATAACATCTGTCCGCAGTGCGTCGAGGAGCAGGAAGAGGACAATTTAAGCTGCGGCTCTAGCTCGGGCAACGGCTCCGCCTCCGCCTCCAGCACCAACTCCAGCTGCAACAACTCACCCGGCGCCGGCGCTGCCACCAGCGAGCCCAACATTTGCGCTGCGGCCGCGGCCCACAGTCACCTGCCCCGCATCCATCATATAGCCATTGACGACATCGGCATCGGTTCCAGTGCTGAGGCGACCAGTAGCAGCCTGGCGGCCAGCTCCAGTTCCAGTTCGCACGCCGACTTCCGGGAGATTGAGTGCGAGCGTCTGCGACGCAAGTGCGTGAGCGTAAAGCGCATCTATAGCATATCGGAGAAGTTCTAAAGAAAGCTGCAGAAAGCTTAAATCAAAATTCAACTCAAAAATACCAAGAAAATCAAGAAATCAAAATCCAAAACTCAACTCAACTCAACTCATTTTGTACAAAACGCAAAACTCACCATTGCACGCAAAAAGCAAAAAGCCAAAAAACGAAATAAATAATCGAATCAAAATCAAAATCGCTATCGAAAACTATATCAAATCACCAATCGAAACTGCCTCATCTGAAATTTTTAAATCGAAAACCAAAACCAAAAAATATGCAAGCAAAATCACAAAATTTCTATATGCGAAATACCCCACACAAGGTTAGCAAATATGAAAAACCCACCAAAACCAAAAACCAAAAAAAAAGTACATCAAGGACTAGAGCAGCTATACCATATGCCATATACCACCATGTCATGCCATATCAACATAGCTCATTATAATATATATAATATAATATGATAATGAAAAATTTGATAATTTGAAAATTTGCCAATTGAATTTGCACTGCATTTTTCTCCGATCATTTTCTTGCTTTGATTTTCATTGATTTTCCACTCAACTCAATTTGCCTCAAGTTCAGCTAATTCACTATGTTCTCTCTTAGAATTCTCACCTAGTTCAAAGATCAGCTGCATTTCACGTCAAAGATATATCACCTACTTAATCACTAGTCAAAACATTTTCGCTCTCTCTATCTCTGCATTTCACTGTTTTTCTCTAATTTTCTCAATCAACAAACTAATCTAAACTAATATTAACTTAGACAATTAGCCTGCTCTCAAGAGACTTTCTCATATATGCTTAAATTTATATGATTTTTGCAGCCAAATAACTCAACTCAGCAGTAGCATGGTCTATTCCGATTACTTGTAAGACTTTCAGATGCTTTATGCGGCACTCGTTGGGCGCCTTTTGTGGCTCATAAGTGGCAGCCAATTTGTGTAGCTTTTTGCGACACACGTTGGACGCCTTTTGTGGTCCTTAAGTGACAGCCAACCTGTGTAATTTATATAGTTTATTTAAATGGCGCCCAACGTGTGTCAGAACTTATATTCATGTTCCTATTTTAAATTATTATTATATATGGTTTTCCTTCGGCACACATAATCATACATCATTTGATTTGGCGCCCAACGTGGGTCAACTCAACTGACTGCTGACACCAGAATCAAAAAGTACAGTCTTTTCTGCGCCTGGCTGAAGAGTGCTATAAATACATTATAATGGCGCCCAACGTAGATCGTAAATTGTACCATATTCTTTACTATCCAAACAACTCAACAGTTGCTGACAGCTTGTGGTTCTTCAAAAAATTAAGATTAACATGAAATTTTCAGGCACATGTTGAGCGCCATTACCACTTTGATACATCGCGCTCAACGCAATAATTCGAGTTTCATTTGTAAACTTTTCTATGGCGCCCAACGTATGACATATGTTTTTGCACTTTTCTTATTACTTAAGCAATTTAACTGACTTCCTTTCAGCTTGTAGTTGGCAAAACTTGAAGTTTGCCATGATAACAGTTGCTTTGGGGCAACACATGTTATAAATTTGGCGCACAACGTGGTACATAATTTTCATAAATTTTTTTACTGACTGCTGAGAGCTTATATAGTTCATAAAAATGAAAGTTTCGAAGTTTTATTATAGTTTTTGCGGCAATATAGCGTGATTTTATTAACTCGGCGCCCAACGTGGGTCACAGCTTTAACCATGCTCTACACTTTTGGAGACTGTTAACAGCTTGTAGTACATTAAAATCAAAGTTCAGTTAACTAAATAGCTAAAATATGTTATATACTCTATGTGTATATATATTTTTATATAGGATATGATAATCAGAAGCACTAGAATTTTATTTATTATTCAACAGCTAGTATAACACTTGAGAGCATGTTGTTTTTGTTTTCGACTCTAGTTAGCGTCCGTGTTGATGCCAACAAAATGCTAACTAGCTTGACAACTAACCAGACAACAGCAGGACCCACTGAACCACTCCAAGCAGCCACTGAACCCCACCCACGCCCACGCCCATGGAGCAACCACAGCAACCACAACAAGCAGTGCAAAGCCACAAGCTTGCAGCAACTTCTAGCTGGAATATTGTTGCCAGGACTCTTGTGCTGCTGCTGCTGCGTCGAGTGTTATGCTAAGTAAATTGTACATAATTGTCAGGCACTGGGGCAGCATATATATATACATATACATAGATATATAGTCATATATATATACATACATATGCAAATGTGTGCTGAGGTTTGGCTTGGGTAGAGCGCCAGGACAATGACTAATTTTGCTGTCATTGTTAGCTGAAGCTGTCATAGGGCATTACTATCATATCTAACAAATTGTCGCTTGAAAGTTTGCAGGCTGCCACACCCCCGGCTAGCCCCCTGCTCCACCCGCCCCCCTTGCCAGCAGCCTGCCACAGCACAGCTTGTGCGAATCCTTTCAATTATTCGATATGTGGCAGCATTTTCTTTACTTTATCCTTGCCTTTAGCTTTCTCTTTCTTTTTGGCTTTCTTTTTGGCTTTTTTTTTTCATTTCTGTGCTCAACCCTCAACTTTTGCTTCGTTTTCATTTCTTGTGTCCAACACACACACACTCGCACACACACATACGCAGACTGCCCCTAAGACCCGCATTATTTTTCATTTCCTTCCACACTCAAAGCCCTGGCTGTGGGTCCTGCCGAGCATCCTGCGCCGCATTTAGCGTTCAATGTACGTAATCTTTTGGTCTTTTCTTCATCATCGTTTAGCTTGATGTGGTTCTTTTTTCCCTCCTTCCCTACTGCCTCTTCTGCCTCCTCTTCCTCCTCTTTCCAGTCTGCTTCTGCCCCTGCCTCTTCCTGTTCTTCATCTGATTCTGCTGCTGCTTCTGCTTCGAGCTTAATCAGTTTTACTATTGTTTGTTTTTACTTTATATATTTTCCTTTTTCCTGCCCCTTTTTGGCTCGCATAGCTTTGCTCAACTGATTGAGTCCTGTGCCCCTGCAACCCCCCTCCCCCAACACACACACACACACACACACACACACACACACACACACACACACACACAATGGCCGGCTAAAAAGATGCTCTGACTGTGTGTGTATGTGGCAATTATGCCTCATATAGTATGTGTGTGTGTGTGTGTGTGAGTGTGTGTGTGTGTGTTTGTGTGTGTGTGCGTGTGTGGCAGCTGCGTTACCCCTGCCAACAGCCAACAGCCAACAACAAACAACAAAATGCCTCATCATTGCAGGCCAAGAAAATTGTTTCTTCGCACTGCAAAAAGCATCAGGCACAATGCCTAAAACTACCCCAACTGCCCCCCACTTTAGCCCCAACTATGGCCACCCCTCAATCACCACAGCCCCCAGTCCCAGGCGCCAGACCCGAGCTCTCAGCTCCCAGCTTCTCCCAATCCTTCAGCTTAGCTCAGCTGCTGTTTGTTGCACTGCCTCAAATCAGTCAAGGGTAATATTCTTCTACATCATTAAGCCGCAGCCTCAGCTCCAGAGCAGCAAACAACAAAAGCCACTAACTGACCCCAGCCACAGCCCCCCATTCCCAGTCAGCTCCAGTTCCAGCTCCACCTCCAGCTCCTGCTCCAGCTCCAGCTCCCGTTTCAGCTCAAACATCAGCCTGCTGTTCAGGCTGCCAATCACTTTTGCAATCGGAATGTACTCGCCTTGTGTACACTTTGACTTGAGTCCTTTATGAGTCCTTTTTGTCCTTCGTGTTGTAACTTAATTAGCAGCGCCTCGTGTTCTCCACATTTCACATATATCGTGTTGATTTTGGCCAATCTTGCCAGTTGTTCACATCTCGCCCAGCCCAATCTCGCTCTGCTCTGCTCTACAGCAAGCCAAGGGCACCCATTTTCCGCCCTAATATAATATTTTTCCAACAATCAAAGGCTAGATTTAGGGGGGCCTCAGTGGACCAATGTATAGCGCACTGTTCAGCCAAACAAGAGGTCGTGGGTTCGAGTCCCTCTAGAAAAACTAGGTTGTGGCGTAGGATTTGAATCCACCCACGTAAAAAAAAATTTTTTCAGTGAAGGAAGCTGAAATAAAGGAAAATAATGCTTCAGGCTTTGACCTGATGGGGTTGTTATGGCCATATAATAACAATTATAAGCTAAATTTTTCCATGTAAACCAAAGTCTATTAAAATAATATAAATACAATGTTTTATATAGTTTTACCACAAATTTTCCGACATTTTCGGACATTTTGAAGTGGAAAGAAGATACAAGCAAATCTATTATAGCTCAAACTAATTTCCATCAGCTTACCTTAGACTTTTCCTAATAAAAATTCAATTCATAAAAACTTTTGCTAAAATTTACATTTATTTTAGTTTCCGGAATTGAACTTTCAGCTGTAAAATCTGCCCAAAAACACTCGAAATTTTAATTATCCAAGCATTTTCCAACTTCAAAAATAAAGAAAATTGTCTAAATTAGGTATTCGTGCCTAGAAATATTTGAAGCTTATAAGGTATTAGATTAGATTAGTTATTTGTCTATCAAAATATTTGAAGTTTATGAAAAGCCTACAACAGCTGTTGACGAACACATTTACAACTGGCTTAACCCATGAAAACCAAATATTTTCTAGCCGGAATTAGCCTAAGCAAGCTGTGCCACAACAGTCAGTCAATCCATCAGTCAGTCAGCTAGAAAGGCAATTAATCAATCAGCCGGTTCTGCCTTACTTTTTGGCATATTTTTAAAGCTGACTTTAAACGGTGCACGGAAAATTCGCTACAAGCGCCGCGTTTTCCCAAAAGTTTTTCCCGCTGAAAAGTTTTTTGATTTGTGCCACAAATCGCGCCCAAAACAACAGTTGGCTGGGTGTGTTTGGGTGTGTGTGTGTGTGGGTTTGCTGGGGTTAATCTAATCTCATGATATATTAGCTAAAAACTTAGCTATAAAAGCGCAGGAGAGCTTAGCTTAAGCGCAATACACAAAATCCAATTCAATTAATCAGCAGGGCTTTCGACTTTATAAATGCCGCTTTGGGTGTTTAGCGGCAAAACAGCTAAGCTAAAAACGGAAAATTTTTTAGCTATTTATAATGTTTTTTGGGAGAGAAAAGTCTATTCACTTTGTGAGAAAGTTTGTAATGCTCAGAAGGAGGAATTGCAGGCCTGGAAAGATTGAATGCAGAGTGAAGAGGAGAAGAAAGATAACTACTGGACTATGTACTTGTATATCTGGATGTTTAACTATATCCAATAAGTAGTATTACTATTGGAGCATCCTACATATGAGCTATCCCAATGGAACTTGGCACATTAGCTTCGCTTGTAAAAACTGTCCTATTTTTTGTAAGCCGACGGGCCTGTATTATAAAGATGCCATCCTAATGAAATGTAAACTTGCCCATAATTTCTATGTTTTTGAAGCTATTGTATTTTGACTTTCCATATGATTAAGTGTCATAAATTAACTAGGGTTTTACACAATTTCAGAAGAATTCGTTCATAAACGTGGAAGTTATGTATCTTTAGCAAATCCTTGCAGATTCTTTTGTTTCACTTCTCTTACCATTAAATAAATAGACGTAACCCGAGCTTGAGCTACTGTCACACACTGGGTTTCTATTAGGTTGAGGGTTTGAATCACCTTTGGGGAAAAAACAACCTTAGAAATTCGTTATATCTCTTGAAAATCTTGCTTTCTCTTATATTTCGGGGTTTTTTTTTTGGATTTTATTTACCACAAAATCTACATAAAACATAATAAAAACAATGCAATTTTTGATATTTGCCAGTGATCTATGGCATAGTTACCATAGACATTGTTACAAATATGGCCGAAAATAGATGATAATTATGGAAAATTTTCAACCAATTCGCAATTTTTCATATTGACAGCAAATTGCTGCACAGTGTCCTGAGTGGGTGTGGAACGTGGTGTAAAGGAAGGATGTTATGTATGTATAGAGGAAAGTGTGGGTCTTAGGTCTCTAGCAAAGTGTATGTGTAAGTGTGTGTGTGTGTCTGTTCCGAAATTTACTGCATGTTGTTGTTCGACTGGCAATGCGCAACCAGTCAAACGGTTTGCAGTTGTCTCCTGCCGCCTAAAGTATGCACTCAAGTTGTTTTCAGTGTACTTCGGTGTGCATGTGTGCGGGGGGTTCGAGTAGACATAAGTGTACCGTTTGTGTAGATTCAGATCTGTCGATATGCAGGTTGTATAAGTAGGGATGTTCTTCACTCCAAGCCAAAGCAAGTCCAAAACATGAGTCCCCACCGAGTGTCCCAAACAAAAATTGAAACCAACTGAAACACCATTAAAAATACACACATATTCGGCCTTTAGGTGTTACTGCCACGCCTCCTGTTCCACCCGCAAATACTCCTCTTCTTCTTCTTCTGCTGGATCTAGGGCTGATAATGCGAGGTTAGCTTCTTGTGGCTCGCATTGGCCACGCGTCCGCTGAGCGATTGGAGCGCACTGTGGGGCAGGCAACGCTTCTTGGCCAACTCGTCCAGCTTGACGCTTATCACCATGTCGATCTCCTTTTGGCGCTGCAGCTCCATGGACCGTGCCTTTTCGCTCTCGACACGCTCCTGTTCGACTTCGCGTCGCCGGGCTCGCTCGTGCTCCTCCATTTGCTCCGTGACGCCCTGGTGCAGATTGCGTTTCTGGCCCAGCTTTTGCTCCTCCTCCAGTTTCTTTTGCTGCTCGTATTTGGCGCGCTCCTCCTTGGTTTCGTCCATTTCACGCTGGCGTTGCGCATAGTAGCAGGCCTTCAGTTTGTTGATATGCTCCATGGCATCGCGGTTGCCTTGCCGCAAATCGGCCACCAGGCGACGACGATGCTCCACCGCCTCGCGCTCCTCTATGCGGTATTTGCGCTCGAGACGCTCATGCTCGGCCAGCAGACGCATCTCCTCGCGATTATCCTTGGCCTCCAGAATCTTCTGCTGTATCACATATAGCGCATCACGTCGGCGCGCCTTATCCGCCTCCACGGCTGCCTTATGCTGGCGCTGCTCCAGACGCTGTTGCTCCTTCTCGATGATATACTTGTTGGCGCGCAGCTCGTCACGCTGCTCCTGTTCGCACAGCATGCGACCAAAGTCCTGGTGCAGCTTTATGTAGTGGCACAGCTCTTTGCGGTAGTCCGTCTTGCGCTGACCAGTGGCCACATTCTGCTGCGCCTGGAAACGCTTGTACTCATCGTAGGCATCACGCATCTGGCGCGACTCCTCGCGTCGCCGCTCCTCGGCCAAATGGCGTAGCTGCCGCTTGTCACTGATCTGCTGGCGCACAGCAGCTCCGAATTCAAGGCGCTTGTTGTGCGCCAGCAGCTCCTGTTCCGGCAGAGTGCCCCATTTGGACTCGTTAAACGCGGCATCCTTGCGCGCCTGCACAATATCATGCTCCTCCTGCAGTCGCTCCATCGTGGCGCGTTCCTCAATCTGCGCCGTCCACATGGCACTGCATTTGGCGGCACCAATGGCACGCACTGCCTCCTGCACGCGCTCATCTGTCTCGTGACGTGCCTGCGGGGCAGAAGATTAGCATAAAACTTTGGGTTCCCTTTGTACCAAATATTTGCCCGTTTACCTGCAAAGATTTGCGCAAAACCATCAGACGTCTGGCCTCTGCGGCCTTTTCCTGATCATCATCATCGGCTTCGGCATCGATTTGCCGCTGCTCCTCCAGCTCACGTTCGCGTCGCGCCTCATCGATTTCATGGTAATAGCTACGCACACGCTCCTCCTCCTCCTTATTCATGCGCTCCTCTTCCTGATGCTTGTCCTGCTCGGCCTGGAGTTCCTCTGCGGTTGGCGGACGCGAAGCCTTCATGCGATCCACCTGCTCCTTATCCAGCTCAGCATAACCCTTGGACTCCCATGATTGACCCTCCACATGGAAAAAGGTCGCCTCTCCCCCGGTGCCACTGCGCTTTGTCGGCTGGACAGGCTTGCGCGGCGGCGGCCGCGGGGCCGGTGGCGCCACCGTGCCCGGCGGCAGCGGCCGCTTCGTCTTACCCTCCCGCAGCAGAAACTGATTGCCCCTCTGATAGAGCGCCTCCTGCTGCTGCTTCTCGCAGATGCGCATTCGCAGGACATTCTTACTTGCCAGCACCTGATCCCGTGGCAGTGTCTTGGCAATCCTCTTGGACTTCTCCAACTCGAGACCGACCTTACGGCCGAGTCGGTCATAGCATTCGGCCTGCAATGGCCGATTCCTCACGCACGGCATTGACTGTGGCATTATCGCGGTTTTAACTTTATCCGACTTGTGTGTTTCGTACAAATATAAATTATTATATATATATTGAAATATATTTTCTTGATAGAACTAAATAGATGGAACGTTTGGTGTGATATGTGACTATGTGTATATATTTTCCAGCTCACCTCGACTCACTGAACTGTCTTGAAACATACGCCTGCTTAGAGGCCTTTCCCAAGTCGTCGCTTGCTTTATCAGTTATATAGTGTTATATGGGATTGGGGCAAATCGAAACAAAATTGAGCTTTTGTGTCATATATTAAAATATGGCAACTATCTTCATATGAGATCGTACTAACTATGTTTAGTTAATGGAATGGAGAATATTTCATATTTTATTACTAGTTCTTTTCTTCATATATATATATGATATCTGATATTATTTCTTCAATTAAGCATCTTTTATTCTCTTATGCAATTCATTTTAAGAAGTTTCCCGATTAAATTTGTCATTTTAATCAGTTTTATTGCGCCATATATATGAAACACATTACTTCATGCTGTCATATACTTAATTCAATAGTTTTATAAATAAATCTCTAATATAATATAAATTAAGCTTCAAGCTTTATGTCATATTTTATATGTGACATATTGTCATATAATGATTATTGTCATTAATAATTCATTAAGTTTGTTAATGAAATTTAGTAATATTTATTGTTTTTTTTTGTACCAGAAATTGTTATATGCGATTTTATATGAGTTTGTCTAGCCAAGATTGGATTATATTGACTTCTTTTGAATATAGATATATGCCATATATAGTATATAGCACCATACATTGTCGTTTGAAGCTAAATTCAAGATGTTTCTTAACTGAAATCCCAAAATATTATTGGACATTTTATATATTATATGGCAATGTATGACAATACGCATCATGTATTTGATCATTTTCCGATTTTTTTTATTAAATTTGTAAAAATGCTTAAGTTTATTAATAATTTTTAGTCATTTATATGTCTTTATAAAATTGAATTTAATTTTCGGATTAAAGACAATACATTTCTCAAATTAGTATGGCAAATTTTAGTAGATCTATGCATCATATTTTTTAGGCATATGACACTGGCAAGCACAGTCCTTTGCTTATAGTTATAGAATTTCAACAGAATATATGACAAGCTATGGCAACATATTCTGCCACAAAAAGAGAATAATGAAAATCAATATGAGAATGTTTAATGGTCCCTTGTGCCATGTAGTCATATAATATGACACATGATATGGCATATGATTAAGTTTATGGACATTTTGCGTTATAAGTTTGCTCGAATATGACACCAACTGATGCTTTAGTGTCTGTTAAAATGTATTATAAAATATGGCTGTAATTTGGAGTTTCATGCAGGGAATTTGTGTGTGTGTGGGGGGAAAATTTTGGGTTTTCTTTAAGGAAATTGGGGGAAGACTCGTTACACCATTTTGATTGAATCAAACACGGCTAATGCGCTGCGTGACGTCAGTTTTGGCCATATTTAATATGTGTGTGTGTGTGTATGTGTGCGTTAGTGTGTGTGTGTGTGTTAGTGTGTGTATGTGTGTGTGCAGGCTTAGTTATCTGCAGGGCAGACTCAGCTCTTGTTCGTGTCGTGTCTTGTTTGTGGCGCCTCAAGTGCCTCCAAAGTCGCATTGTTTGTTCTATTTATTTGATGTTTTTGTTGTTGTTGTTGTTGTTATTGTTGTTGCTTGTCCTGTCAGTCAGAGATGCCAATGGCCGCCGGCAACTGCACATGGGTGTCGCATGGCAAATTTATGGGGTCTGCCTAGGCAAATATAGCCGCCAGCCCCCTTTCTATAGCCAACTCCGGCCCTGGCAGGCAAACAAATACAAAATAATTTACTTACTTTAACGTGTTGTCTCTGTCACTCTATCTATATATATATATACTATATATATACATATATATACATATACTATATGGCAATGAACTGAACTGAGTCACAAATATGAGCTAAGATTGGATTTAGATTCATATTACGCATACGCCACATGCGCCACTTGGCCAGCACTTTGGGCATTGTCATTGGGCTCAAGGGGCGGTGGCAGCGATGGCGGCGGTGTTGGGGTAACAACAACAACAACAACAACTTTTGCACATTTCAATGGCAATAAAAGTGATTTAATAATGCTGCCTTAAAGCCCTCGATCCCGAGCCCGGGCGAAATCAATTTGATTTGTCGCCGCTTGGTGGCACACACAAAAAGTGGGCGTTCGCCACGCCCACGTGCGTGTGATTAAGTGCGCGCTTAATGTGCATGCCTCGGTCCATAAAACAAATTGCATGCAATCGCCCTGCCGCCCTCCTGTCCTGTCCAGCCTGCCACTCCCTCGCCCACTCCCACTGCCTCTGGCAGTCTCTGTCATTCGCTTCCTTTTTCTCTAGTCGTCCAAATCTCCAACTCTTCACTTTGCCCATATCTCATCTGTCCTCCGGTTGTTCTTGTTGTTGTTCTGCCCAGCTGTAGGCTTCGAGATGTGAATACGACTCATTATTTCAATACCCAAACATTCATTTGGCAGGATTTGATATTAGTCGAACTCCTGCTTGATGTGCTCACTTGAAAGATGTCCAGAGATAAAGGATGCTAGAGATGGAGTTTCAGAAAGAAGTACGGTTTCAGATAGAGAAAGATTTTGAGATAAAGATAAAGTTCTAGAAAATTAATAGACATTGAGATGGTGATAGAGGATAAAGGTAGATGATAGAGCATTGAGGATAGAGTATAGAGGATATGTGATAGAGGGTAGAGGATGGAGGATACAGCATAGGGGATCGAGAATAGAGGGTAGATCCTCTAGAGGATAGAAAATAGAGGATACAGGATAGAGGATAGAGGAAAAGGGATTGAAAATAGAGGATATAGGATAGAGAAAACAGAGAACAGAAAACAGAGAACAAAAAACAGAGAACAGAGAATAGAGAATAAGGAATAGAGGGTAGATAATAAATGATAGAGGATAGAGAATAGATGATAGACAATAGAGAATGAAGGATAGAGAATATATGATAGACAATAGAGGATAAATCATACAGAATAGATGATGGAAGATAGAGGATAGTGAATAGGTGAAAGACAGTAAATTATTGACGATAGAGGATAAGTGATAGACGGCAGATGATAGATGAAAAACGATTGACGATAGAATCTAGAAGATTGAATACAGAAGATTAATCAAAATATAATATTGTAGATTGTACGTAAATAATGTATGATAGGTGAGAGTCGATAGAAGATAGGCGATACACTGTCTACTATATACTATCTACGTCTACTGGATAGACGATAAAGTATTGTCGATAATCGACAATCTATAGAAAGTCGATAGTAGATAAAAGGTAGTTTATAACTTTAAAATGTTTATATAATATTCTGAAGTTTGAAGAAGTTATCGATTAATAAGCTAGAAAATTTAAAAGCTTTCTCACTTGGCATAAACTATATATCGACTTAGTATCGATTAATAACTTTATATATATGTTATCAATTAAAGAAAACACTTGGCAAACTTGTAGAGAAAACAGTAAATTCTTTCATTGTGCGTAAGCTAAACGACCTGTAGACCGCAGAGTCTGTTTTTTTTATATATATATATAGGGCTATATCTTGTAATCGTTATCGATGCTGCTTGGCGTTGCCAATGTGCCGCGTCACGTTCTAATTAACTTGCCGTAGAAAATGCAAATGCAAAACCAAAAAATTAATAGGAAAACGCAAACACGCGCAGCACACGACGAACCCAAATCCCCCCGTCAACAGGCCACGCCTCTGCGTCGCCGTGCCGCCCAGAGGTTTATTATTTTCACTTAATTTGAGCTTTATTTAATTTTTGTTTTGTTGTTGTTTTTTTTCATTTTTTTTGTGCTCGTTAAAATTTTTTTTTTGCACGCTGGAAGCAATTTTTTTTGGCTGTTTTGTATAGTGTTGTGCGGGGTGTGTGGGGTGAGGGGGATAAGGGGGGGTTCTCTACGCGGTCCATTGTCCACGTCTATGAAATTAACGTGTCTTCAGTGTCCCAGAAAGTCAAATGCAGCTCGGTATTTTTTTGGCTGTTTTTCTTTGCCCCAAAAAGTATGCTATGAAATTTTTAGCTGTTTATTGTGGCTGCCGTTGTTGTTGTTGTTTGTATACAAATTAACTTGGCCTGAAACACAAAATGATGTACAGAGCAGCAGAATGACTAGGCAAAGGTAGCACCATGACAGTGACAGCTGCTCCGACCCCTGGTCCGGGGTGCCGGGACCTGGAATGTGCGGCCAAAGGTTGCCCAACAAAAGCGACAAAGAAATGTTGCGCCTGCTGCACAATGGGCAAATAATTCATGGCTCGGCTCAAAAGTTTGATTTAGCTGCAGTTAATAGACTCTGCCATACGTTGGGCCTGCATAAATTTTGAACCAGCCGCCTCCATGTGGCCATATTTTCATGCACATTTCCCGTTTCTCCCGAGCCGTTGACAATTCGAGTCAGAGTTGGAGTTGGAGTCAGAGTCGGAGAGACTCAGCTATACATTTTGCCGGCAGATAAATTACGCTTGAAGCGGCTGGCGCATAGAAGCGGAAGAGCCAACAGTGCCCTGACAGTCGCACGACACAAGGACAACAAAAAGGACTCGGCCTCGATCTCGGCAACGTCCACAATTCTCATTCACAATGCATTGAAGCATGGGCAGGGCATCCTTAGTCCTTAGTCCTATAAACCTAACACAAGCCTAACTAAGCTAAGCGGCTGCTGCATGCTTATTTTTCTTCAACTGTAACTGTAACAGCGCACATACACACACACAGGCACACTTACACACACACACACACATAGGCACACACACGGGCACATATATCCTGGCAGGCCACATAAATAACAGAGTCTGTTTTACAGTTCATGAAAACTTGACTGCCAATAGCAGTAGTAACTGGCTTAGAGAATATGCTATATGCACGACTAAAAGTTACCCTATTTTCAAGTTTCAGCTTGAGCAGCTATCACTGACATTAGCATTGTCCACTGCTTCAGTGAAGACTTTTTCATCTTCTTATTATTTAGCGCATAACTTTTGAGTTTATAACGCGATCGTTGTAAAATTTTCAGTATCATTGTATATGATAGTCTTATATATACATACTGAATTTCACATCTATATATTAAAAGTTGAATATGTTATATAGCTTATTGCGTTTACAGCTGGATAGACAGGTGAACAGGTAGAGAATTGGCTAAAGGGGCACATATAACTATCTACAACGATTTGTATATAGGTTCAGGAAGTCTGTCACGCCTACTTCTACATGTTACAAGTGTTTCCACGAAACTATATACCCTTTATAAATGGATTCTGTGTATGATTTCTGCTTGAATCTTTTTGTAAACATTCCAAAGTGTTTTGTATATTTTGGTCGCCAACTGTTCTTATAGCACTGTCATCTCATGCTGTCCTGCTCTTTGCCTCTACCTCTACCTCTTACTATCTCTCTATTTCTCTCTCTCTCTCTGCCTCTTTCTGTGTCTTCTTCCAGCATTTCGTGCCTTTGCCTTTTGCCTTTGGGCTATAAATTTTTAACAAACATTTGACTCGAATTTTATTAGTCCCACGTCAGTGTGCCAAAAGACTTAGTTGCAGTTTAGAAAGAGTTGGCCTGCTCCAGTATTGTTGTTGCTTCTCTCTAACCCCCTCCCCCTGTCTCTTTCCCTCTCTCTTTCTCTACCTCTCTCTCTTGCTCTCCCTCATCACTCAACATTATCTCTGTCTCTTTTGCTGTCCATCTATGCAGTCATCATAATGACAAGTTCTTTTCAGTTTTTGTGCCCCGCCCAGTACTCCTGTTACGCCCCTTTTGGGCTGTGTTCCACTTTAATTGATTGTTGCTCTGCTGTGTTTCATTTCATTTTGTTGCGCTGCCTTCATGTTTTTTTTGGCCAAAAAACTAGCAGAAGAACTGCAATTGGAACTGGAACTGGTTCAGTTGCTGCATAGCTCTCGGGCCAGTCAGTCGGTCAGTCATTCGGTCATTCAGTCAGTCAGTCAGTCAGTCGGTCAGTCAGTCAGTCAGTCAGTCGGTCATTCAGTCAGTCAGTCAGTCAGTCAGTCAGTCAGTCAGTCAGTCAGTCGTTCAGTCAGTCAGTCAGTTGATGTTGTTATTGGTTCATATTCTTCTCTTTATGTTTATTCTTTTGGCAAATTCTTTAAACATCTCCTTAACACGTTTCCTAACAACAACAAATACTACAACAACAACAGCTAAACAAATGAAATAAAAACTATAAACAAGCAATGAAAAATATTAACAAAAATTGTGCAAAAATGAACAAATAAAATTAAAGAAAAAACCAAAAGAAAAAAAATTAAACAAAAATTGTAGAAAAAGAAAGGAAAAAAAAAAACATTAAAGCTACGGCAAAAATAACTGACAACGATAACTGTTAAACGATATAATCGATAGTTGAAATCGATAAATATCGATATGGACTCGCTGGAGCGCTTAATGCGCGCAGCCCCCTTGCCCCGGATGTTAACCAACGGCGTTGTGGCAACTGCTGCTGCTGCCGCTGCAAGCGCAGCTGCTGGCGTCAAGGGTGTTGTCGGCGTTGGCATTGGCAGCGTTGCAACAACAACAACAGCAACAGCAACGACGACGACAACGCAGCAACACCAACACCAGCAGCAGCAGCAACACCAGCAGCAGCAACAGCAACAGCATCAGCGCGCTCTGGTGCATGCCTCACTGGCGGCGGCTGCCACAGTGGGACGCAAGGGCAGACATTTGACCGGCACATTTTGCCTGACCGGCGATACCATGGAGGGCATCATACAGTGTTTGGTATTTCTCAAAGCATTCTCGGTAAGTGGGATTCACACACACACACACACCGCACACACACCGCACACCGTACACCTATACATACACAGCCAGCCCCGCCCACTACGCCCACACAGGCAGCAGCAACGTGGGCAGCCGCCATCTTCGTCTCATATTGCACAAAATTCAATTTAGTTTTTGGTTTGCGCTTGACTAAGTTTTTCTTCCTCTTCTTCTTGGTTTTATGTACATTTCTTTTCTTTTCTACTTTCTTTTTTGCTTTCCCCATCAAAATGTGCAATAGGCTGTAAATAGGCAAATACATTTACACACACACACACACACAAACACACACAGACACATACAACCCAACCCATGTGTGTTAGCTGATTTTGGGATTTTGGCTTGTGAACTCACTTTGATATGAATTTTATAACTACATTTACAGCGTGGCTAAGGCCCTTAGGTCAAAAAAAAATGAAAAAAACTTGGCCCAAAATATAACCCCAACCAAACCCCAGGAAACCCCATCCCCCCGACCCCCTGCTAACCGAGCAACACCACATCCTTTTGCCCCATAAGCCGATATATTCATATAATAAAATTTAACTTGTCTGCATATATTTTTTAACACATTTTCTCTCCTTTCTCTTCCTCTTTCCCTCTTTTCCGCTTTTCTTCCACAGGTGAGTTTCCGTATTCGTGTGCTTCTCTAGAAAATCGAAAATCTTGGCCATGTTAGCCGACTCAGTCCCTCGACCCCTGTGTTGGGTCTTTGTAAGTACAAAATTTTATGGTTAATTAAAAGCAAATGCTTTTCACACACACACTCACACACACACACACACACACACACAAATTCAATCAAAATCAAAATTCTGCTTCTTAAACTTAATCTGCTTTTGGGCATTTTAAACACTTTTCATATACATCCATTTTTGTTGTTCCGGTTCTTTCATCTCGATTTTGAGGTTATCTGTCAGCGTTGCCAGCTGGTTGCACAAATCTTTACCCTTTCCCAGCAAAATCCTTGGCTTAACCTCACTCACACAAATGGCCATTGTGCCTTTGGTTGTTGACTGACCTGGCAAATGGCAGAGCATTTGGGAGCTATTTGACGCCCATTTTGATTCATTTTATATATCTTGAAATTCATGATATTCCCTATAATTTTTTGACCTGAAAAAAGGCTAAAACCACTATTGACCAACGTTGCTTGCAACTAACATTGGGTAGCGAGCAACCGGAGGGCGTGGAGGCTTCATTTTTCTTGCTAAATTCTTCTAAAAAAGTTGGAATCGAAGGTATTAAGATTCTAATATCATCACCTTTTGAGTTCACATTAAGCTCAAAGTTGAAATTTTTCTGTCAACAAATATGGAGCTTTGTACTCCCGAATTTGACACCCATTAAAAGCCAATCAAATAGTCCTTAAAATCTCAAATTAATCAAATTTTATTTTGAAATTTTCGTCGAATGTCGAATGTTGATTTTAATTAAATGAAAAGCGTTAAATATCAAAACCGTTGCTGGAAAATTGTTGGAAAATTGAATTTGAGTTCGTTTCAGTTGGCTCACTTGAGTTTGGTTTTCCTTTGCTTTGATCCCGCTCTACCACAGCCCCGGTGGACACCTGTTCGGTATCGGTTCGGGGCGAATCGGGTACCCGTTTCAAGTACCTGTTGTAATCGTTGTGTTTATAACTCAATTTCCTTCGCGATGCATTGGTTGTTTCTGCCGTCGCGGCGTTGGTTGGCAATTTGATTTATTTGCTCGGTTCTCGTTTCATCTGACTTCTTAATTAAGTTTGACTCCGTTTCGATTTATCGACTCTTTTTGATATTTATTTGCATTTCGATTTTCTGCTGGTCTGACTTTAATTTCATTTTCTTTGGCCCCCCGCCTCTCGCCTCTGCGTGTCACTTAATTGCTCTGCATATTTCTGCAGCTTGTTGTTCCCTTTCTTCTTCTTCTTCCTTTTCTTCTTCTTACACCCATCTGCGCTTGACAACCAATTGTGTTTCCCCAGTTATTTTCCCGACTTTTTTCCTTCTTTTCTTTTAAAATTTCATTTATTCATACGATATTTTTATTGGAAATTTTTGCAGTGGCTGTGATTTCATTTTGATATTTATTGTCTATGTTTATTAAGCTCGATTGTCCTTGGGCGACATTCGTTACTCACTACTCGATAGTCATTAGTCGCTACTCGATAGTCGCCACTATTTACTTTTTACACGCTGCTTTTGCTGAGCTTCATTTTGTAATTGTTTGCCTGGATTATATTTGAACGTCACTTTTTGGGGCTCATTTTACAATTTTTGAAGCTTGGAAGTCGCCAAAAGTTATCCCAAGTTATCCAAGTTTAGGAGGGAAATAGATATCGAATGGGCCTTGTGCGTTGGTCTTTCCAACTGTCCTGAAATTTAAGCTTTGAGCTCTCTTTGGGAGCCTCGGTGGACTAGTCGATAGCACCGACCAGTGTCCCGCCAAACAAGAGGTCTTGGGTTTGAGTTCCACTCATATCTATAGGCAGGACCCTACTAGAAATTCTAGGTTATGGCGTAGGATTTGAATTTCACGCACGTAATAAAGAGATCTTCAGTGTAGGAAGCAGAAATAGCGGCAAATAGTGCTTAAGGCTGTGATCCGCTGGGTATGTTATGGCCATTATTTGTTTGTTTGCCTGTTGAGTGAACCATAATATCAAAATGATGTCACATATCTCTTTAATTTGCTAATATTTTCTATGTTTCTTAAGCTATTCCATGTAATATTCATAATTTTCAAATGTTTTTGAAATATTCATCGTTCCAATTAATTTGACAAAAGTCGGTCTAGAAACTCGGAAGTTACGCACTGTTCTCAATTTATTGTATAGTATTTTCGGCTTCCTTTTAGCTATATAGTTTCAAAAAATTACTTTTAGGCCAGTCAAATGGAATACTTAAGGCTAATACTGACATCATTCACGTTACTTCTGACTCGTTACTTTTGACACGTTACTTCTGACTCGTTGCCCCTACACTGACTCGTTACCCTTTAGATTCCATCTACTCGACAGTTTTGACTGCATCGCTTAACACGGAGAATCGCTGTCAGTTGGCGCCAGTGTCAAACGTCTGCTGTTGTTTCAACGATTTCATATTGTGCATTTTACGGCCCGGACTCGGCTAGAGTCCCGGATAGATAGATAAATATTAAGCGCTGGGAGCAATTGCAATGCCATTAAAACTGACACATTGCAATTTCTCATTTCACTGGGGCTAGGGCAAGGGTCAAAGCGACAAAGTAGTGAAAACGGCACGACTAGCAACTACCCTGTGTTGCACACAGGCTACATACATATGGCTAACAATTGCAGGGTATAAGCAGGGTATAGGCTTTGCCCATTTACAGGCAAACATAAATAAAAATCCAGCAAGAGGACTTTTTACGCATCGTTAATTTCTCCCCGTAGACACAACTTGACGCCTGGCGACAATTCTGCGCGCAGCACCCTGTGCCCGCACCCTGTGGCGCCCTGTGTGTCTGTTCAGTTGAGTTTGTCACTCTTTCACTCAATCAACCATTGGCGCTGTCTGCCATTATAATGATGTCTGCTTCGCGTAGGCCTCCTCCATCCATTTGACATCAACACCAGCGCACGGAGAGCAACCACCGAGCTGTCGTGATTTACTTACTGTCAAGCGGCTCAACCACTGTCCCAGCCGCAGACTCTGCTCCCTATCCACCTACCCATCTACCCATCTATATATCTATCTATCTATCAGTTCTTGTGCTTCCATCTCTCACACTATAAGGGTGTATGTAAATTTAAATGTTGCACAAATATGAAAAGCAATTTACATAATATCCTGCCAAGTGTAAAATGATTGTCAATGCTGTCGTCTCGCAGCGTCCCGCAGGACGAGCACAATGGCCCAACGAGCCTGGTATTTATTGCCATTCAGGCGTCTCTATATAATCGATTAGAGGCCAGCTCAGCCTACAGATCGGTAAACAATAGCTGCGCCCATTTTTATTGTACTTGTGCATACGCGGGTTGGCCCGTTGTTCGATTTCTATATTTGGCCATGTCAAGTGTGACCAGCTTTATTTTCTTTTAATGTCATTGTTGTTGTTTTTTTACAGATATTTATATCTTCTTACAGCAAATTTCAAGTTTCTAGGGCCAATATTCTCAATATTATACACATATTTCTGTACACATCTCAATACATCATGTTCTACAGTGCTTCTAAAACTGTGCTTGTTTTATAGCCCTTGAATGAATTTATCCTGTTTTATGCGTCCTATAAAACATGTTTGAAGATGGAATACTCTTAGCGGCTTTCATTTCGCTTTAAGAATACTTTTCAGAACATACTTTTATTCTATTAGATTGATATTCAAGGACTAAGGACTTGCAGTTATAAACTTTGTATTAGATTGTTATTTAAGGGCTAAGGAAAACCTCCCTCTTCGATGTGCTACAAGACTACAACACTTGCAAGGGTCAGAAAAGTCCTTGTTTAACCCATTTTTAAAGACAGCCCAAAAGAATGCAGTGTTTTTTTAGGAGCGTCATCTGCTGCTCTTTAAATTGAATGGGTTATAAATTCCTTGTATCTGGGCCGATTGCTTTGAAATTTGGTGCTTCGTTAGATAAATTAGAAATTCAACCAACACTTGAACATTTTTGATACTGAAGTTTAGGGTTCTCTGGAACTATAATAATAACACATTGTGGCTTTGCATAAGCTGTCATTTAAAAAGTTTAACTTGACTTTAGAACAACTTCAAAGTGTCTTCCTACGAACATAGCACTTCTTGCCTCTTGCTCTAGACCCCTCAGTCTTTCTCTCCCTCTCTTTGCGTTTATCATTTACTCCATCTAATTTTGCGCCTCTCGGTGCACCTTTCATGTCAACATTTTGGAATTGATGATGTCGACGCACATTATGAGGTTCAATATCCTGTATAATGACGACAAATTGCGCAATATTTGCACCGAGTCGCAAACAGGAGATACCAAAGGAAACAGCAGCAGGGAAATTGAGTGAGTTGGGTTGGGGTTCGGGGGAGCTGTGTAGAGGCGTTGCTCAAGTGGAAGGGAAGGGATGCAGATGAAGACATATAGACGCAATACACACACACACACACACACACAGAGAGAGGGACACAATTCTGAGTGCCTGACGTCCTGGTGTCCTTGTAACTGCCATCATCTATGGCTACGGTCAAACATGATTGATGAACGCTAATTAATGTGGCTACTCGTCCAGCCGTTCTCCATGTCGTCCCCCGCTTCGATTTGTGCAGAAAATTCTGTAATTAATTTGCAGCTCAAGTGTCCCAAGAGGTTGCTTATGACGCGTAATTTCCTTTTTTTCCTTTTTGCAAACCCTACAAAATGGAACGAAAGAAACCCCAAGTGAAAAATTAATCAAATCGTTCAGTGAAAACTTAAAGCAAATCAATGCGAATCAACTGATTGACTGACTGAATGTTTCATGAATTATGCCAGCGGCACTTCAAAATCAGAGTCACAAACGAGTTGACACATGTCTGGGGGCAACCACCTGCTCCTCCTCCGTCTCCTCCTCCGTCTCCTCCTGTGTCTGTTGTTGTGCAAATTTGTGTGCACTTCAAACACAACACAAACATGCACAGCTGCACTTGAGCTGGGCACACTGCACCACACTTCTACACGTTGCAAATACGTGTGGGATTCGAATGATGGCTGAGAGCATCCTGTGGCATCAAGTCAACTCTTTGAATAGGCGCAAAATTTAAGCAAATCCCGAAGAGAAAAAAGACATCCGCAATTTAAGCTTCGATATAAGCTAAAAACCTGATGTGATCAGACTATTTTGAGTGCGGTTTTTATGGTTCAACCAATTAAACGACGACAGTCCAGTTGAAAGGATGCACGACTTTGCCCTCAGGCGGCTGCACAGTGGGGCAAGTGTGGTGTGCGGCTGGCTACCTTTTCATGTTGCTGTCACTTTTGTGGCCAGCTCTGATTTCCTTTTCAATTATGGCCCACAGAAATGTAAGCCAAACAGAAGATGAACAAAAAATGACTCAAAAAAAAAGAAAAAAAATGAAAAAAAAGTAACTGTGGTGGCTTTTGCATTCATTTTAAAATTTTAACACAGCCGCAAGACTCAGCGAGGCATAACTGGGCATTTGCCAGCCTGTGGTATGCCCCAGTGTGTGTGTGTGTGTATGTCTGTGTGTGTGTCTATGTGTGTGTGTGACAGTTTTGTGCTTGAGTACATATCAAATTATACTTAAAGCCATTAAAGGACTCTCTACTTTGCCTTTACTTCAAGTAATAATTTGCAAAATGTAAGTTAATTGACCATAAATTGAGCATGAGTTGATTGAAATATATTATTATCTATATACAGTCGAACTTCTCTATAGTGAACTTCTATACAATGAAGCTCTTCCTATTATGAATTGATCTCAAATACACAACTTTTTCGTTCCAAACAAATTTAATTTCTGTAAAATGATGTTTCTATATAATGAAGCGATTTTCTGGTCCCGTCAAGATTCATTATAGGGAAGTTTGACTGTACATATATCTATATATATTATATACATCACATATGCCAATTTGCTACCAACTTGGAGTATTTAATTTGGCTTCAGACTATACTCAATTAGTATCTTATTTTCTGCTTTTGGTTCATTATTTTGGTTGCAAATTTCGCTTGAAGTTTTCAAAGAAATAGAATCTTTAAGTTTTCAATCAATTGCAATAGCTATAAAGAGTTGAATTTTAAAATAGTTTTTTGATAAATTTTGCAAATATTACGAAATTTTTTGAAAAGATCCAATGGAGTAAATAATAATAAATAAGCATTGTTTTTTTTTCAAACATTAAAGCTTTATTATGAAAAATTGGTTACATATTTACGCTTCAAAGTAATGTCCATCGCTAGACCCGGATTTCGCGTCGACAAACCTTTTTTGCCATCCCCGAATCGATCCTTTTTTTGACTTCGTCATAAAGTGCTGGACTGCGCAGCCATAAGCTATTGATCGGAAACTATGGTAATCAGAAGAAACAATGTCAGGGTTATACGGCGAATGTTAGGTAGGATTTGCGATTGAAGTGTTGCAATATAAGTCTTAGCGACCCTAGTAACATGTGAGCGAGCGTTGTCGTGCTGGCAAATTTCGTTGTCATGTCACATCCGAAAATAACGGACGTTTTTCTTGCAATGCTCGGCGCAATCGTATCAATTGTCGTCGGTATACCTTACCCGTGATACTTTCGCTCGGTTCTGACACTTTCGTTCCGCTAGAGCATGGTGACGATACACTTCCACCAAAATACAATGCCTTTCGGTAGACATTTCTTTCGTATTGTAGTACTACACCCAAAAACACATTATTCGGAACAAAATTTGCCATTTTAGAGGCACACAGAAACAATGTTGTTAACCCTTCGGCGAAATCACAGTTACTGAGAAATAAATACTAATTCTGACACTCCCAAGTGGCGGTGATTCCAGAGCAAACTAGCCAATTGATCTTTCGAAATTTTGCAATTTTGGCTTTACATCAAGTACCTCCCTACACATTGTATATTATAAAGCTATTGAACAACATTTTCTGCCAATCAATTTGAAAACTTGTGTCTGTTCCTGTTACAAAAAATCAAATTCCATTTTTACTCGCAAACTTTTCTCTTGCCATCATTCAATTAACTTCTTTATCAAAATTTATTTAATTTTCGACACTTTCATAACACACATAAACTATCGATCTTTAAATGTGTGCTAATGGCATTTCTTATAAGCTGAGCTCAAATTTTTGGCTCTTGAAATTCATTGTCTGCGCAACCAAAATGTGAGCAAGTGGAAAAGCAAACATTTTCCTGTTGTTTTGGTTGTTTTTGTTGCTGTGTGGTTGTTGTAGTTTGCTGGAAAAACCTTTGTATGCCATACACGATGCCAGGAACCTGACAATTTCTCTAGTTTAGAGTCATGTGCCAGAGCCAAGAGCAAAAAAGGATCTGCCAACTATGTAGGTAGGTAGGCATCAGTTGTTACTAAAGGCGGTGAGACACGTATGTCCATGTGTGTGTGTGTGTGTGTGTGTGTGTTTCCTTTCAGTTTGCAGCATCATCTATCTAAATGGATATCGCGCTTTTCTAGACAACAGCAACAACAACAACGATAATATTATCTTGAGCACATGCTCAGCGAGTCACACGACTGGCGTCTGTCTGTCTAACTGTCTATGTGTGTGTGTATCTGTGTGTTTGTCTATTTGTCTATGTATTGTTGCACGTACTCGTCGTAGACTTCTACTTTTGCTAAAACTTCACTAAAAAATGAGCATGGCATGGCGTTGAGCATTTAAACTAGCTACAAAACACCAGCCATGAATCGCAACGCCTAAACTGTGGCACCACCCAAAAGGCCCAAACTCAAGACCCCAACTCAAGACCCAAACCCACATCCAAAAAGCAACCGAACCAAGCAAACCACTCAACCACCAAAGCAAAGAAACAGCCAACCACCAGTCAAGGTAGAAAAGCGGCGTTGTCTACGTGCATGGCATGCACAAGTGCTTGTGTGTGTGTGTATGTGTGTGTGTACATATATGCACATATATATATATATTAGTATCTGTGTAGTAGTTGCCAAGACAAAATGCGGCTAATGTCCTTTCTTCGGTTTAGATTTACAATACAATAACATAAAATGCTTTGCTTGTTGTTGTCAGCATAGCGTTTTATCTGTACCTTCAGATAGATATACATATATATAAATATATATACCTATATGTATGTGTGCTTGTGTGCGTGTGAATTATCCCACATGCGCTGCAGCACGGTTTTTTCATCGTTCGTCTGTGTTTTATGAGCAGTAATCGCCATGGTCAGCCCGAAAAAGTATGCTACACTTTTTGTACCGACTTAATTTTCATTGCGCTCGAAAGTGTGCTACGATTTTATGTAATTTTCAGCTATGCCGCAAAGTATGCTAAGGTTTCTTGTCTCCCCCGACGACTGGTGCTTATCACGTATACGCCACTTGAGCCAGCATTGCGCATTGAATACCCTGTTTTGTCTATGATTATAATTGGCTGCTTACGTTTATCTTCAAGTGTAGTTCACAGAGCTCTTGTCTTTTGTCTGCCATTTTGTGTTTGTTTCAATTGATATTTGGTTTCTTGGTTTCGTGGTTTTCCTAATGCCAAAAGTTTCGTTCGCATAGGCGATAATGGGCAATTACTGTTACTTGATAATTGCTTTGGGTTGTGCTTTAATTTCAAAATATTTGAGCCAATTTTGGCACATTTCAAGTAACTTTAAGCGCCCCAAACTGCTTGAAACAAATAGTCTTCAATTTATATAAATCCCAAGGGATAGATTTGAAAACAATTTCTTTCAATCTGCTTTCAAATTGATTATAATTTCAAAGAGTTTCATACAAAGTTGAAAATATTACATAATATCATTGTTTATTAGCCAAATTTGTCCGAAATTGTAGAGAAGCTCTTCTCTTATGTGAAATATGTGGACAGACTAAAACAAAGTATATTTTTATTTTGGCCATAACAATCCAATCGGGTCATAGCCGGAAGCACAATTTGCCTTTTCTTTATTTCAATGATTGAGCTCTCAAATAGGATTTGTAGTGTACATGTTTCATAGTATTACAAAATAAAATATGATGTTGTTCATAAAAAAAAGGTGGATTTATCACCAAAGTCTTGACTTCGCTCAATGAAAACTCTCCAAGTTTACGCTCATCTTCGACCATTCATAGTTCGGTCAGTATACAATCGATTTTCAAGCGAAATACCTTTTTTGAAGGATTTATCACTGATATTGATTTTACAAAATAAAATTTTCATCGATTTATATATATAATTCAGTAATAATCTCAAAATTTAATCTGAGTCTATGAAACCCAAGCAAAACGAGATAATTTTGAAAGAAAAAGACACCTATTTATCGATAACGTTGGTTGCAAGACTAGCCGGCGCGCCCATCTGGGCAAGTAACAGACACCAAGGACATAAAGGGGTTTACTGTCTACCCCGTATACCTTATTAGGCAAATAAATAAATAAATACAAATAAATAAAAAGACACCACAAATTCTCTTTGTTCATTTTGAAATCTTAGAATATATAAAAACAGTCCAGTCATCATTGATATCTTTTTACTGATTTAAAGTAACTTTAGATTATAAGAAATTCCTGAAAATGAGCTAAAAATCGAATATTTTGATACAAATTTGCAGCATTATAAATAACATCCTTTCAGTAGCTGCCCATCTAAATTTTATCAACACTTCAAAAGTAATCAATTTTTAGACATCAAAATCTTTACGACAAATAAACTGCAACAGTTTTTTATGAGTTTCAAAACAATCTACATTGTCACAGAAATACCCTATAAAAACGCATTTCAATCAAAACAAAGGCAATGCTTAAGCAAAAACTGCCATAAGAAATGGTTTTATTTATCCCAAAGAAGAAAGAGAAGTTGCGGGAGTAGGAAAAATGCAAAACAACTTAACTAATTTTGCCAATTATTATTTTTTTTCTCGTGAGTTTGTTTTATTTATTTGTTTTTTTGTGTTGTTTGCTTGTAAATGACATTTATGCTGTGTACACTAATTGTACTTGTGTTGTGTGTTGTTGTTGGTGTTGTTGGTGGTGTTGTTGTTGATGTAGTTGTTGTTGTTGTAGTTGTTGTTATTTTGTGCTGAACTTAACTAAATGAAGCAACAATGCGAGGACAAGTCAACAAAAGCCAAAGCAATTTGGCAAACTATGCGGACCGAGATGGCAACGCCAAGTGCGTTAGACGTTAGAAAAGACCGTAATGAAGTTGGAAGTAGGCGTTGAAGGCGGTGGATTTGGTCAGTGGTTGGGTTTGGGATGGGTCAGTGGTTGGGTGGTTCAATGGTTGGGTCTTCGGGTGTTTGGCAGGGTCGTTGCTTGAGTTTGGCTAAATTGAAAGCACGATAGAGTGCTAAAGAGTAACTGGCTGCCCAGCGAGTTAGTAAGAAAGTTATGCCAATTCATTAATTAGCTAACAACCACACGCACACACACACACACACACACACCGACATAGTTTGTGAAACTTTGTCCACACAGCAAAACCCACACACACACACACCGACATAAACACATAAAGTGTGTAACTTGATATCGTTTTCCTACTTCATAAAAGGTCCTCTTCATGTATTTACTTTGTTGCTGTTGTAGTTGCTCCAGTTTAGTGTTTGTTGTTGCTGCTGCTACTGTTGTTGTTTGTGTTTTGACAGCCATATTCCATATTCAATACGCGTATATCAAGCAACGCCCGTAAACCGACCCCGGAAAGCCAATACCCTGCCCGGTTTGTCATGGCTTCACTTGCTCGTTTATTTGATTAGTGTGTGGACTTCCATGTGTGTGTACATGGGTGTATGTATGTGTGTGTGTACATGGGTGTGTGTGTGTGTGTGTGTGCACGTGTGTATATGTCGATAAAGTTTTAGCTGCAAATATGGCCAACAATTTCACAAAGTGGCCATAACAAAAGTTTTCATCATCATCAACTGTCGTCAATCTGCAATTGCCATGGCATTAGCTAATCGTTGACTTTAACCGCAACAGCAGCAATAGTTGGTTTTTCCATACACTACTTTTAATACCCTAAAGAAAGTTAAAATATTAAATTACAAGTCGTATTGGACGGACATTGAATTCATATAGCTTTATTGAGAAATAATTAAACATGCTTCAATGAAATTTTCAATAGTTCAATTGCAGGTTGCATGATCGATAGTTAGTTACTATCATTGGAAATTCTATCTTTAAGCTCATTTAATTACAAAACTTTTGACTACATTGCTTGGATGGTTGGTTATAGAGGTGTATGAAAAGAAAACTCAAGATATGTTTGGTGACTGTCAAACTGTATGCCATATATCCTTAACTATCAATTAAAGATAGAAGTTATCACATTGGGGCCTCATTGAAGCAGTGAATCGTGCACTGTTCCATCAAACAAGAGGTTGATGGGGTGTAATGGGATCTTGGGTATGACCCTCACTCATGATCTGTTACAGTCTAAAGGCCCCAGATACCTTTTGTAATTCAGAATAAGATGCCAGCTTTTAAATCTGAGAAGCTTCACAAATATATGTGTGCCCCAAGTAGATATCGATAGAAAATTCTCTGTTTTCCAAGAATTCTGGAAATGTTGACACTTTGGAACATATTGTCTACGAAAAGCACCATAGAGTTCAATATGTTAGGCAGAATTGCGAGAACAAAAGCTATGGTCAAATAAGTAACAGAAACGATTACACCTTGTAATATATTGTCTTCCAAAGGCACCATAGAGTGCCCTGGATGTTGTCAATGTCTGGCACTCCAAATGAATTCCCGAGACTGTTTCCAAAGCCATCATAGAGTTCAATATGTTCCGCAAAATTGCGAGAACTACTTTGACAAAAGCCATGGTCAAGTAAGTATCGGAAACGATTAGTCAAGTTTATAGCAAAATCTACTCTAAAATATTTATGATTTTCCTACTTTTCTTAAGGAAAACTCAATTCAAATACATGATACATTCCTAATATTTCTTAATTTTCCTCCATTGTTTCTAGAGTATTGTGCTGAGGACATTTTAGCTAGAAACTGCAATCTGTTTTTCTTTAGCTCCTCACATCGTTGTGTAGGGTATTTAAGTTTCGTTGCGCCCTAATTAGTACGTAAATACCCTGTATAATTAGTTAATACACACACGTACAGGCTGACTGAGACTTGGCCAAGTCTTTTGATTGTTTCTGGGGGCGACTTTACCTTCATTTCGTGTCTCTTAACTCAATTCACAATCGCATTTCAACTGTGAAAATACGTTTCGCCTTTCAGCGCATTCAATTAGTCAATTTATATGAGTGTGTGTATGTGAGTGTGTGTGTGTGAGTGTGAGTGAGTGTGTGTCTAACAGTATATTCATTTAGTGAATTTACTTTATTTGCGCTTCAGTGAATTGACTGCAAAATGGCTGCTGGCATCTAACGGCAATTAAGCGCTGAAGCTGATATTCATTTAGCACGGACTCAAACCAATCGATTGCGAATGTCCAGTCGATTGTATATGATTAGCATTTGAATGATTCATTTGATGATATGCATTAGATCATTGAGTGTGGCATTTCCAAAATTATAATACACACAATCTATATGTAAATGGTCAGCATTAGATACGACATAATGTTAGCTTATTATGCAGATAAGCACTGATTATACAGCCAACAACAACAGTCAATATATACACCCCCCTCCCCCCCCATTACATGACCCACATAGACCCCCAACGGGGGGTCTCCATAGACCCAATGCCCAAAGTCCTGGAACCTGGTCAGCGGCAAATATTTGAATTGCTAAATTTGTGATGATATTGCTGGTAGTCCATAAAATAATTGATGACACATACCTATATAATGAATATATACAACAAATATGAATCGATTTGCGTCTTGTTAAAATTGCGTCCACGTCTTGGGAAATTTTTTCATCGATTTAGTCAACGCTGGCGCAAATTTTAGAGCAGTAGAAATGGATTTTCTGGAATAACAAAAATTCTCAAAATGATGAAATAAAATTCCAGGAATAGCAAATGTTAGTTAGGGAGACAGTAAGGAAGCTTATAAGCGATAGGACATTCTGTACCAATTTCGAAACTTTCAGGATTGATTGTGCCTAACCTTAGAAATCTTTAGCACAAAGACATCAATAGATTTTGCTCAAAATAATTCCCGGAATAGCATGAAAGGTCTAACTTCTTAAACATATTGAGGTTGGCTCGTTTCAAGTCTTAACGCGAATTCCCTGGTCAAAATTGACACTAGAAGGCACAAAAAATGCCTTCCAATAGCTTTAACCTTTAGTTTTAAGAAGGAATTTTCTAATGAATTTTTTCTACATGTTCATAAAGTTTTCGGGCAATCATAATTTTAACAGTCTATCCGAATTTCTTCTCATTATTATTATATGGCCATAACAACCCTGTCGGGTCAAAGCCTGAAGCACTGTTTTCCTTTATTTCTGCTTCGTTCACTGAAGATCTTTTGTTTTACGTGTGTGGATTTCAAATCCTACGACACAACCTAGTTTTTCCAGGAGGGTCATGTCAATGGACTCGAACTCGCACCTCTTGTTTGGCGGGCCACTGTGCTATCCACTGGCCCACCGAGGCCCCCTATTCTAATTTCTGCTTTGGGTAAAATTTGAAACATATTCAAACAATTCCCGCTACTTTCTTGACAACATTCCAAAAAAAGAAACAATTTTCTTCCTTGGAAATGGCTTAATCTACACCAAATTAAGCTGCAAAAATGAAGTTTTTTTTCTTTATTGAACACTTTGCTATGGCAGGATTAAGCTATAAGGCTTGTTGTTAGTCCTGACACGACTTACCAACACCCTCTATGCCCCTGGCTGTCCCCCGTAAACTGTCCACAAAATGAAAGTAAGCCAAAACCTGGCATTCTCTGCTCCACTAAGGCTTGGAGTAGCAAACACTTTAAGATCTGGCGGCTTTAGCAGGCTGGCTGGCTGGCTGGCTGGCTGGCGTTGGCTTCTTCATCTTTGTCGCTATCTGGCAACGCCATCGCTTCCGCTGCTCTGCTTTTACCATAGAGCGTTATCTGAAGCACACATCGCGCACGACACTCGGTAACGGTCCTAAAGCTAAAGAAAAACTTTGTGACGCCTTTTTGGCTTTTGGTTTTGCAGCATTTTCTATTTTCTTTTTGTTTTTCCTTTGGTTTTTCTCCTCTTTTTGTTTTTTTTTTTTGCCGTTGTCGTTGGCTTTTCATTAAAATTCAGCGCCTATCTGACCAGGCAGATCTTTTGGCTATGAGTTCAACACGCTTGCCCACTGTGCGTGTGTATGTGTGTGTGTGGTTGTGTGTGTGTGTGTCTAGCTGTGCTTTGACTTTTGTTACCTTTGTCTAAAGCGCAAAAATTGTCGAGTTTTGCAGAAATTTTATTGCTGAAAGGTGCTAAAATGAAAAGTGCTGATGCCAAGCACGAAGATGAAGATGATGATGTTGTTGTTGATGATAGGGGTATGTCCATGTCTATGACTATGACTATGTCTATGGTTATGTCTCTGTCTTGCCAGATAACAGTCTGGCCACACTGTGTTTCCGGTATGCCGTGCAACTGGCTTTAATTATTTAAATTAAAAATTGCCACAACTTTGCGACGACTCCGCGTGCTCGGTCGGTTTGCCTCAAGTTGCATGCCCCAACGACTGACTGACTGACTGACTGACTGCCACTTGGCACAGTTTTCAATCTCTCCAGCAGCATCCTTCCATGTTGTTGTTGTAGTTCACGCTGCAACGACAACAACATCAACTGACGCGTTTAATTAAGCAAAGTGGCTGGCCAAGTTTCTGCCGGGCTTTGGTTTTCGGATTTTCCGCACTGCTTTACCGACATAGGTGGGGTGCGGGGGGTTTTTCAAGTTTTTTTGGGCTTGGCTGCCACGCCCCAACACCCAACCGCCTGCCATTCACCAGCTTCTTCTGCAGCATTTTTGCTAATTTTGTCTAATTTTGCTAAAGTGACGGCTCAGGTCGTTGGCTTTTATGAGTGCGCACACATTTTGCAATGGCTTTTTGCACAGCTCTTTAAGCTAACAGCCCCTCTCACGCCCCCTCAAGCCAGCCAGCCACACCCTAACCCACTGTCTGTCTGTCTGTCTATCCATCTGCCTCTCTGACTCACTTCTGTGGCAAATATTTAATTTCTTTGGCGCTGACTTTTGTCTTAACGGGGAAAAAGCCAAAGTGGCAACCTGCAAACAGCAGGTGGCAACGCCACGCGACCCCACCCAACGCCCCAATGCAGTGCAACAAATTAGAGCTAAAGTAGAGGAAAAAGAAAACATGCACAAAACCACTTTAAATACTTTGCTAGCAAAATATGGCAAGCAGTTGCAGTTTGTTCAGGTGGACAGACGGACAGACAGACGGACAGACAGATGGCAACATGGCTGGGATGTTGGAGTAACAGCTACAGTGGTAAGAAACGAGACATGTGTGGAGATAGGCAAGTTAAGGAGGTGCTCAGATAGGGTAGAAAGACAGATGTTTGGCCAAATAAGTTAAGAAGTCAAATGGAAAGTCATACGGGCAGTCAGAGAAGAAGATGGATAGATAGGAAGACAGACAAACAGACAGATGGATAAATGGATGAAGATAAGAAGCACAATAGAAGCAGAAGAATAAGTAATAAGTAGAAACAGACAGATGACAGTTAGATAGACAGACAGATAGACAGACAAACAGACAGACAGATAGACAGACAGATAGACAGACAGATAGATAGACAGACAGATAGACAGACATATAGACAGACAGATAGACAGACAGATAGACAGATAGATAGACAGATAGATAGACAGACAGATAGACAGACAGATAGACAGACAGATAGACAGACAAACAGACAGACAGATAGACAGACAGATAGACAGACAGATAGACAGACAGATAGACAGACAGATAGACAGACAGATAGA
>JBANCY010000429.1:0-33840 GCA_037040045.1 Phorticella flavipennis | reverse complement strand
AAAAGCAAAAAGCCTCGCCAGAGGAAGATGCTTCAGGTTGTGACCCGATAGGGTTGTTATAGCCACATAATAATAAATAAGATAGATGTGGCTTGAAATGGCCAAATGATATTACAATACTTACAATGAAATGGTTCTACTGCTAACGCCTTTTGGATATATGGGTATATGATTATTTCTGGGTAAAAAATGTGATTAGAAAATAAACAATTTTTTGTATTCTGGACTGTATACTGTTTTACTAAATAAAGTATTTTGACAATTGAGCCAAAGAATTATCGAAGCTTCCGAAAATATATTTGTTTTATGACAGATGTATAGAAACATCTAAGTTTTTCACGTGTCACTGAAAATCTGAAGAAATCCAAAATTGATATGAGACTGATCCGATCCAGACTTAACCTTCTGGGAAGTGTAGAAATTCTCGTTGTGTCGTTGTCTATGTATTATAGAAACCCCCTTTGTAGGTCTAGAGTTGCCCCTGCACCACTGACACGACTTATATACATATACATACACATATAGCTAACGGCTGAAATCTGTGCGGTTGGTAAGCGCTCAAAATCGTAATTGGACTACAACTGTAAAATCAAACAACTGACTACTCGAGTCGCCCACCTGTCTGTCTGCTGACTGACTACTTGGTTGACTGACTGACTCGTTGACTGACTGACTGACTGAGTGACTGATAGACTGACTGGACAGACAGGTGAATCCGCCAAGCGCATGTTTCAACATATTTTTGGCCGCCCACCGACGAACTGACAAAAGCATAAACGAATCATTCACATGGCTGCATTTTGCATATAGAAGCCAAATCCGCCCAACCGACCAACTCGGCCACGTTCGCACAGCCTGGCAACCCTGTCAGCCACCGGAGTGGCTGCACTCCCGCAAGCGTTGCGCGCAACAGTTGAAAATATTCATTAAGTCAGTTGCAGTCAACGCCAAAGAGCGACTACTAACTTGGCCCAAATGCTTCGTATATCAGTAATCAAGCTTTCAATTATGGCCCAATGACATTAGCTGCAAAAATTGCAATTGATTAACTAAGCTTTTTGAGATTTACTTACAGTTCAGTGTTGGGAAATACATTTTTTAAAGCTGAAAAGTGAGCAAAATCTGTTTATTTGCAATTGAGCTTTTAAAGCTTTGTTCAAATAGTGTCGTTTCTAACTAACATCGATTTATTCTACAGAAAATCATCCAAAATCCTACGTAAACCATGTTAATAGAAACATTAGGAATCAGCGAAATTAAGTTGAAGCTTTTATCTCTGGTTTATTTTATAAATAGAATGAAAATTGCAATTGATTGATCTTCCAAACATAGTTTCATAATAATATTTAATAGAAACTTATATGTACAATCGTCGTTTTTTATTGGAATCGATAGATTATACAGAAAATCATCCAAAGGTCCTACGTAATTTATGTTAATAGAAACATAAGGAATCGACGAAATTAAGTTGAAGCTTTTACACAGTCTCATAATACTGTTTAATAACAACTTATAAGCTTAATCCTATAGCTTTAACGTCGAAGGTACACAGCTTTAAGAATAAATAAAAAATAATAATCTCATAGGTGAAAGCTGAAAAAGTGTAATTGTTTAAGTTGAGAAACATACTGTTTAAGCTTAAAGCCGAAAACAAGCTTAAAGTTTAAGCTTTGACTCAGCGATCAACATTTTGAATTGGATTAAGCAGCGTAGATGCTTTAAGCATGAAACTTATTTCTTAAGCAATATTTAAAACAGTTGGAAAATGGGCTTAATTATAATGTTCAGTAGAAAATGGAAAGCTTAAGTATTATTTGTACATCCTGAAGGCCTTTGTAGGGGCCTCGGTGGACCAGTGGATAGCGCACTGTCCCCAGGAAAAACCAGGCGTAGGATTTGAAAACCACCCACGTAAAACAAGTTCTTCAGTGAAAGAAGCAGAATTAAAGGAAAATAATGCTAAAAAAGAAGGCCTTAGTCGTTTTGGCTAAAACAAATTGTACTTTAGTATTAATTTCCAGGTTACAATCTTGTAAATAAACAAATAATTTAATTGTAAAATTTTAGCCTCAAGTCTTACGATGCTTAAGTCGCTTAAAATGAGGAGTATATATCTTTTAGTCCAATATTAAGCTCAAAAGCTTATTTCAATTGAATATGACAAGTAGCTTTTTGCTGAAAAGGGTGCTTTTTATACCCTGATCCCAATCGAAAATTGGTATGAAGTGTATAATAAGTTTGTGCAAATGTATGCAACAGGTAGAAGAAGGCGTGGCAGACCCCATAAAGTATATATATTCTTGATCAGGATCAATAGCAGAATCCTGTCTGTCCGTGTGAACGCATTGATTTTCGAGATTATAGGAGCTAAAGACTTCAAACATGAAGATCCGTGAAGATCCGTGAATACAATACACATATCCAATTCTAAGATTTCGATGATGCCACGCCCCCTTCGCCCGATAATCGATAATTTCATTTTTCGATAAATTGGCCATAACTTTGGCATCACTAGAGCTATCGCTTCCAAATTTGGTATATAGTGTCATAATCAGAAACTGCAGAATGAATCTTCTCAAAATTTTGGCACACTTCTCCATTGTCCCGCAAATTGACAAAATGTGTATGGCAGCCACAAATCTCATGCAAGAGTCATGAAATATGGTATGTGGGTGCCCAAATCGTTGTCGAGCTCACTCGACTAGAGCTTTCTTACTTGTCTATGTATGAATTATGAGAACAGGCATCCAAATCGATTAAGCTATTGGTAATTAATTAGCTCATGTATCGCTTCCGGTAGACCAATTCAAAAACTTTAAAAGCACAAAGCTCAAGCCCCGCACTGTTTTCAGCCAGTGTCATTTCTGAACACTGCATTCAATAAATTCAACAGCACTTTGTAATGACAAAAATTTCACTGAAATAATTTCCCAAAATTTATGAGCACTTTTTTTTTGCAACTTTCTCTGCCGCTCTCTCTATCTCTCTCTCTCTGTCTCTCTCTCTCTCTGTCTCTCTCTTTCCTTCTCTTTCTACAGCTCTTTCTATAGCGTTAAAATGGCGCACAGGTGAAATTTTACGTGTAATAAATTTATTCGACTTTGTCAAGCTGAAAGGGCTGAAAGGGCTACCAGGGTTGGGACGCAGACGCGCCAACGGATGCGCCATTCGCCAAAGTTGCCAACTTCAACGACAAATTATCGAGTCACAGAGGGGGCAGCTCGAAAGTCCGCTCCGAAACACGCCGACAAATGCACATTAAGCACAGTTGAAGCTTTCGGAGGCTGTTTTAGCCATAAAATTATTCGAGATTGTGGAAATTGTGCCAATATTATGATAATTCAACATATTTTGAATTTTTGTTTTGGTTTTCATCCAATTTCATACAAGACTTACGTTTAGAGTAAGATATTATATAAACTCTATACAGGGTATTTTAATAGTAAAAGTTACTCAGTTACTCTAAAGATACATCATGATAGCTTGGAGATTGTAGAAATTGTACCAATATTATGATAATTCAACATATTTTGAATTTCTGTTTTGGTTTTCATCCAATTTCATACAAGACTTACGATTAGAGTAAGATATTATATAAATTGTATGTAAGGCGTTTTAATAGTAAAAGTTACTCAGTTACACTCTGAAGTTACATCATGATAGTATGATATTTTACACATCGAGCACTACACGAAAGAGAAATAGGCACAGTTTATAAGGTGTACAACGCTAGTTTTTGTGAGGGTTAGAAAGGGGGTGATGTGGCGGAAAAATAGGGCAGAGAGAGAGAGAGAGAGAGAGAGAGAGAGAGAGAGAGAGAGAGAGAGAGAGAGAGAGAGAGAGAGGATTGTCGCGGAGAAGAGATTTGGGAAATATATTCCAAACATTATTCCATTGCGAAATATTTCGAAATAAAATGTTTTGAAAAAACACTGAATCGTTTGAGATTTTACTCAAAACCATAGTACCTCAAGACAAACAGGCATGGCTCATTTGATTTTTTTCCTTTTGACCAGTTCGGTGTTAATTTAGGGGTATTTACGATACTTCATTCAATGCTTTATATACTTTACATGAAGAAACTATCCTATGTTCTTTGAAAATATTAAAATATTATAAGGTTTATATCAGAATATTTTTCCAACACTTTCAGTCGACCTAATGATTTGAAACGTTGGGCTAGTGTATCATCTAGAATACCTATAAATTTCTTTCGAAAATTTTGTAGATTCCAATTTAAGGACTCGAGAAATATGATAAGCATTTAGTGAAGCAATTTTCAATAGATGATCTCGTCGTCTTCATAGCGTATAAGCATAGCATAAGCTTAAGGCATTGTTGTATTGATATTAGAATTCAATATTTTAATTGGAGTTTTTAAGAGGGAAACGCTGGTTTTACGGTTCAAAATATCGCTTCCTTTTATACCCTGATCCCATTTTTAAATATGTTTTTCTCCGAAAAACAAACTTTTTTTAAGTTTTGATGTAGTCCATAGGCCCTTATATAAAGAAGTCTACAAAATTTTCGATATATGTAGTTATTGTTATATTAAAGAAGTTCACAAAATATGAGTAAAATCGATTCAGTACTTCTTGTCCAATCGTTGTCAACGCTTCAGGAAAATGAGAGTTGAAAAATTCAACTCTGGTCAAATGAGGTTATGTTTGTCTTTCTTTGACACAATTTGGAAAAAATCAAGGAAGATCGTAAAGAAACAATGTGGATTAAGTTAATAATGAAGCCATAAGTAAACAATTGGTAAGTAAAGCTTAAAAGAAGTTCAAATGCCATATTGTTACTCCAGACTAACTGACAATCAATTTAAATGATCAACTTATACCACACAATTGGAATAGCTCTGGCAAAACTGGGATGCTTTGTGGTTAAAAAAGGTGGGGAAGGAGCCTATAAAAAACGTAAAGTTTTCCAGTGCTGGCAACGACAGCAATGACAATGTTTCCTCTGCGTGTAACTTTTGCTCAAGGATTTATGGTATAGTTGGTCTGGGCAGGACGAGTGGAGGAGGCGCGGGGCTGGCTGCTTGACTCCGGCTAAAAACCGAACCGAGTTGTCATGGCTAACCATCATAGGCACTGCATAAGCGCCAGTTGGATGCTGTATGCGACAGGGTCGAAATGGCTAGGAATGGCTCGAAATGGCTAGGAACGGCTAGGAATGGCTGCTGCTTCCTGGCTCCAGAGTCCTGACGCTGTTGGGGTTACGTGTGCGTGCGCCGACGTCGCCGCCTCAAAAGCCATTTGTGCTTAATTGCGTGTAGGGCAACTAATGAGCGTGGCTATATATATCTATATATATCCATACATATAGCAAGTCAGGAACAGAGCCACGATGCGCGGCTGTTTATAATTTTCGAAAAAAAAAACGAAGTAACGAAAGGAATATAAATAAAAATTATGTATATATACGTAGGTATACTATATATATTTATAGGGAGAGCCCGAGGTAGCTGTTGTAGGACAACAGTCTCCGGAATTTATTCCTAACGCACAGCGACAACAGCGCTACGAAATATTTTTTCCAAATAAAATGTAACATTAATTTGCGAATGGGTCTCTGCCTCCCTCCTTTCCCCATTTCCCCTTGCCCCTCTCTCCTCCCGCACTCCAACGAAAGTTTTGCATTTGAATTATGCGTGCCAAAGGGTTTGCGCCAGCGTTGCCAGACGGGGCCAGGCTGGGCCATTAAGCGCAAATTATATTGGCCAAAAAGCATTGTAAATTACAATGAATGCGGCGCCAAGGTGTTAATATTGATGCTGACACTGCTTAAGGTAGGGTGCCAAGGTGCCCCTCTCCCTGCGCTAACCACCCCAACTCTCTCCCTCAAAGAAGCTGAGCTGGCAAACCCCACCCCATGGAGGGGTGCCTGAGCCTAGCCTAAGTACTTGGTATTGTTTCTATATTTCTATATCGTGTACAAATTCTTACATTTTTATCGGATTTAACATTGTGATTATATTATATAATTATTATTATTATTGGGCCAGAACAACCCCATTGGGTCAAAGCCTGAAGCACTTTTTGTTTTTTTTTATTATTCTTTCACTGAATATTCTTGTTTTTTACTTGGGTTGATTTCAAGTCCTACGCCACAACCTAGTTTTTCTAGGAGGGTCATGCCTATCGACATGAGCGGAACTCGAACTTGCACCTCTTGTTTGGTGGGACAGTGCACTATCCACTGATCTACAGAAGCCCCCCATTATATTATTATTATATTATATCACTGGAGCTTAAATCGAGGCTCTTAGCACCAGATATGGTGATAAATACTAACATATTTTTCTAATTTTCCCCATGGAATTAGTTTATAAAACTAATAGCTTATAATTCTTGAAAATCGATATATGCATTATACACAGTCGAATACCGATAATTCGAAATGCCAAGGGGATTAAAATTTTTTCGAGATTAATAGTGTTTTTTCAGGGAACCAGAAATTTATTCGAATTATCGCGATTTTCGATTAAGCGGGGAAAACATTATCGGGATGCGACTGTTATAAAAATTAATCCATTATTTTATTGAATAAATTGAGGTCTTTATTTACTATAATTAGAATTATGTGGTTTTTGAAATATTAAATATGGACTGATTAACTTGATAACTTGTTCCCATTTTGAATTACGCCTTTCTTAGAAAACCCATTGTCTCTATTGTCAAGAAACGGTTTTAATCAATCTTCCAAGAACGTATACATCTGCAAGATAGGAAGGGTGGGGGGTTTTCTAAATTTTTTAGGGATGCAACCGCCCCCTCCCCATGCTCCCCTCTGTATACTCCCTTGCAATTTTCCAATATTGCAAATTAAGGCTAATTCTTCATCAGCCAAATCAATTGTCATAGACAGGAACAGATTGTCATCACTTGGTATGAGGTCGGAACTATAAATTGACTGCATAAGAACCTCCCAACCGAAATTTGCGGACTGGAGTTGTCCGAATGAAACACAACTCTTCTCCTTTTGGGCAAACCTGGACGTTTGCTTCCGTCAGATGTTCCATTTGAGACTGTACAGATCCGAAATAAGAGTTTGACCATAGGAGAGCAGCTCATAGTGGATGATTCCTTCCAATCCCGCCTAACACACAAAATAACCTTTCCTGTCGTCAATCCTAGTTTGTAGAATGTTTGCCCCATCGCAGTGCACTTCGACCACAACGTTGGTGTAAATGGTCCACTTTTCTCCACTTTCTTCCAACTTCCTTTTGTATCATTTCAATAGCCTTTTTGAAGGGATTCCAAACTGTTTCCTGTGCCATGTTTAGCTCCCAGGCAATCGACGATTTCCCTTATTTCATCAACATTTTCGACTATTGACCTTTCACACCGTGGTGCATCTTTTACATCCGAATTACCGATTGTGTTTTCCAGCTCAGGTGTTCAGGTGTTCGGGTGTCCGGGTGTTCAGCCCTATATACATACTCTTCTCGCATTGTATCCTGTGCATTTGCATTAGCTTTGACATACATTTTATTGTGCATAAACATAAACACGAAAGGGGTTTTAGCTGCAATAGTGGCAGTGCTCCGGATAGACCAAGTGCGCCTGGTACAGTTGTGCCTAAGCCTGGTTAAGAATTCATGAGCGTAACCCAAGCCAGACAAACACCATCATCACTTGCGGTCATTCACGGAAGTTGGCAGGACTGTTGTCTTTTTTTTTCTTATTTTTGGGAGCGGGAAAGGGGTTAGCCGACGGCAGGAAGCACTGATTCATGTGGCCGCAGTAGAGTCCGGTACGGCTGGGGCTTGGTATGGTTGGGTTTGGTTTGGTTAGGTTTGGTTTGGTTTGGTAGCAGCTGTTGTTCAGCTGCCTGCCTGTCGGCCAGACCTTCTTACGAATGTAATTTTTATTTACACAATTTTAAGCTAATATTACGTTTGAGCCACGCCCAAAGCCGCCGGACAGAACCAAGTACAAAAACCTAAAAACCTAGGAAAAAAAAAAACGAAACCAGAATGCGCCGGCGAATTTGTCCCAAAAAAGGATTAATGAAATAAAATTATCTCTTTTTCGGCGTAACGCGAACCACTCGCATTGGATGGGATGGTATGGGATGCTGCCATGTGGAGGCGTGGAGGCGGCGGCCAGGGAGCACTGTCATTATGCCGCGGGAGCGTTGGGCGGTGGGCGGTGGGCGTGTTGGCATGTAATGCGACAGCCTTCTGTTTTCTATGCTTTTTTCTTTCTTCTTCTTGCTTTTAATTGTAATGCCTATTTTCCGACGTCTCCTGCCCCCACAACCACACGGACTCACCTCACACCCAGTAGGCATCGAGTGTCGCTGGAATTTTTAGCAGCAAAGTCCGTAAGATGGGTGCTGGGTCTGTGGGTGGTGTAACACTCGGGGACCTCATCAAGTAACAACACGTACAAATCTTTTGTGCGCTGTGTCTGGGTGGTGCCATTGGTTCTGGCGGTGGTGCTGCCGCCGTCTCGCTTGGCCCAGCTTTACGTTCCCAGTGCGTGTCCTTCCTTATAGACAACATTCTAATTTTTGTTGTGTTTTCTGTACATTTTGCTCTTGTTTTTTATTTTTGTTAACGCCGTTCGGAGCAATTCTCATATTTTAACATTTTTAAATGCATTCAAATTAAGTAGCACGCAACGGGTTAGCCAGCCCCAGTCCTGGGGGCCCGGGGCCTTCGAGGGCGTTACGTGGTTCAAAGGGTTGTGCAAAGAAGAAAAATAAAAAATGTTACAAAAACTAAATTGCATATAAATAAAAAAGTCTATTGCCTTACCGGAAAAATAAGAGAAATACAAATTGTTTGTTGTTCCTGCCGATGCGGGCAGTCGACAATGAGTTGGGCGTTTATTGCCCACCCTGGCGACAATGGGTTAAGCGTGGGCGGCAGCTGCTTGTCGTGGAAGCTGACAAATTGGACAAAAATTGATAGTATTAGTATTATGGTAACAGATTTGCCTCAGGATAGCGCACTGTCCGCCGAACAAGAGGTCGTGGGTTCGATTCCCGCTCATTTCTATAGGCATGAGCCTCCTAGAAAAACTAAGTTGTGGCGTAAGATTTGAATTCCACCCACGGAGTTCTTCAGTGAAGGAAGCAGAAATAATGGCAAATAGTGCTTCAGGTTGTGACCCAATGGGGTTGTTTTGGCCATATAATAATAATAATAACAGATTTGCAATTTCAGAATGTTAATACATTTTACTTAAATATTTCTTTGAATAGACTGAAAGTGGTTCCAAGTCAACAGCGGATCCTGGCTCTCTACCATCATACAATATGGAGCAAAAGCAGTAACTGGTTAGTAAATCTTCCATAAACTGTGGTGATTTTTCTTCCTCATCATGTTTTGTTTGTTTAGAGGCCTGACACTAAGGTAATTTGATAGCACAGTCTATATCGGTCTCAAAGACTCATCTTAATGAATTCTGCTAGGAAACTATTGTCTGCACAATACTTTTTGCACTTAGTTTTTAAATTTAGTTTTGAGTTTATTGATGAAGCCAATAAAATGACAATGACAACATCCAATTCCCTAGTTCCCAAAATTCATATATGGGTGCAGAAAATTCAAATTATGACATGAAAGGAATGAAGAGTCGTGTGATGTCCACGAGTCATTAAAGCATTCATAAGCTCTGCTGAACTAACCGGGATTGTAAACATCCTATCTCTTCCTAGCAAGGAATGCTGATTGTTGGCATTTACCATGCTTATGAGTGGAATCCAATGGGTGCATGGATGTTGGTGTAACCTAGGACGTTGAGCACATCCCGTGCTCTTGTGTAGCCCTCTTGAGTGACAGACAAAGGTATCTGTTCTTGAGCATAATTGGCTTGACCACCATTCCCATTAAAGACCAGATACGTAAAATGACCCTTACCTTAAAGTCAAAAAAAAAAAAAAATAAAGAAAATTTGATAAAGATCGAGTCCAATTTAAAAACTTTGATCAAAATGGTATACCAAGTCAAAATCGGTCCAGTTTTGACCAAGTTATAATAGATTCAAATATATATGTATAAGACATTTTTCATTTTTCATGTTAAAATATTACTCGATTTTAGGACGATTTTTTGATGGAAAATGAAACTCATCTGGCAATGTCTTAAAGTTGTTTTATATACGTCTTTCAGTCAGGGTTAATATGATAATAGTTATTGAAATTTAGTAAGCTAGAAAGTACATGTCAAATAGTAGTTTTTCATAGAAAGTCTCAGAATTAATAATAGATGAAACATATTATAATAAAGGACATTTTCAACAGTTCTTGTAAGACAAATTGGACATATGAATTCATACATTGAGATTAGCAAACTTAGTAATTCCTGTAAGGTATCCAATAGAACTATAAATAAATAAGATAAATACATATTACTTGATTTTTCTATAAGCTACTATAAAAAAAATGTCCACCTTTAGAGTTCCTTAGATAAGAGCTTATCTATAGTTCATGACAAGCTCCTCTTTGATTTCAGAACATTTCAATTTAGGAAGAAAAAACGGACAGATGGACATACACAGACGGATAAGGCGAAATTGGTTAGGCTGATCAAGTATATATGAAGAATATATGTTTTAATGGGATGTGGCACGCATTTTTCTGCCTGTTACATATATTTGCACAAACTTATTATGCCCTTATGAAAGAAAGAGTGGCTATAACAACCCTATCGGGTCCAGCCTGAAGAACTTTTTTTCCTTTATTTCTAGCTTCCTTCACTGAATAGTTTTTTTTACGTGGGGGGATTTCAAGTCCTACGCCACAACCTAGTTTTTCTAGGAAGGTCATGCTAAGTACATGAGTGGGACTCGAACCCACACCTGTTGTTTGCGGTATCCACTGGCCGTCTGAGGTCCTAATGCCAGGGTATAAATATAGTATGGTTACCAGTCGAAACTAATATGATGATAGGCCACATGCTGGACAAACTCAGAAATCCTTTTCATAGCGCCAGAAAATGGAATTCTTAAAACTTAAGGCAGAAGATGACACATGAAGTTTAATACCTGAAACGGATAAGGGATCCATAATAAATTAGGATATTAAAAACAAAGAAATATTTTACCTTTTCAACATTTTCGAAATTAATTCAATTATGCGGGAAAGTCAAAGCTCAAAACGTGTTTGTATTGAAAATTTGCTGACAACTTAACCAGGCCAAGCCACAAGCTGATCCAAGTTGGATTCTTGAGAAGTTTATCAAACAATGGCCAGGAAAATTCGAAAAACTTGCGCATTATTTTGTGCGACAAATGACAAGAGACGAACTGACAGAATGACAGACGTACAGATGGACAGATGGACAGACATAGAGTGGGATAGTGGGTGGGGAATGAGTAAATGTCTTTCTATTTGGCAGGCTCTTTGAGCTTTTCGGTTTGCTGTGTTGGCTAAATGGAATACATAAATGTCATTCATTCAGTAGCTCATTCATTCAGTCAGTCATTCATTTAGTCATTCATTCATTTATGCAAAACTTGTAATAATGACAACTGTGGCATGGGCGACAGATTCATGAAATCCGTGCAAAGCGATGAGCAATTTTTGTTGACTCTGAAAGATTTTCATGGGGCACTGTCAAAAATTTTCTGTGTACGCGGGCGAAAAATTTTTGTGCCAAGGTGTGTTACGGGCGGAATGATACGATGCCATCCGGACTGACTATTAAGCTTACCTAACCCCCCCACTTCTATACATTCCGCATAGCTATAGCTATATAGCTATATAGCTATACTACTGTTGTTGTTGTTGTTGTTATGTGCGGTAATAAAATTCTTAATGTGCCATTAAATCCTTCCACTGGCAACGTCATCAGCGCGTCATGACTTTTGTGAGCCGCCGTTGCCACCAACACCACCAACACCACCAACAACAACAACAACCAGGATGCTGTCCTGCCTCCGACTTGGTTAGGGGGGTGGAGCACACTGAGAACTGTCCTGGAATTCCGCCAAGCCAAAGAAATCTAACGAAAATTTTGCTGCGAAATGGCACGTAAATAAATTGCAAAGATTTGTCGTCTGTTGAAGATGCGGACCTGGCACCAACAATCGGCACGAGAAGACACTACATATAACACCTGGCGTCCCCCCCTATTCGAGACCTGAGTCTTGAGACTTGACTGTTATGCGGTCGCCCCCATGCAAAAGGACAACAAATGAGTTAACATTTTTGGCGACGCTTCGCAAAATCCTTTGGCAATCGTTGTAACAACCCAACCAAGCTCAAGTCTATCTTTCCAGATACACCCAGTCGTCCTCCGACTACCTTCAGCTGCCCACAGCCCACAGCCTACTGTCATTATGATTATTGTCATTTGCCTGAGGTGATTCAATGCATTTAGATTGCATAATTAAGTAACGCGCGTATTTTATGAAAATTTCTAAATTGGATTCTGGATTCCTTCCTCGGACCTTAGCAAAGTGTTGCGACAATATGCTGAAAAATATTTGATATATCGTATTGTCTTGGGGACAAATAAATACATTATTTTAAAGCTTAAAGCTTAATATTGCTTACCATCAAGCGAACATGATGTATTTCCTGACTTTCTGACATAAAGATTGTTATATAAAAGCTCTTTAGAAACTACCAATTCGACTCGGTTCCTGATAATTGAATTATTAACTTGAGCCAAATCACGTATTTATTGTATTTGCTTTATTCTTGTAATTCTTCTACCATAGAGATCGCAAAACGATATAGCAATATAGCTAGCGATGATAAAGAAACTAAACTTATATCGATTGTATATACTGAAAATTAACATATTAATGGATATGATGGAATGGAACATTCAGTTGTTAAAATATAACCGCTATATATTGTCTATATTCTTATCTTATCTTCTGTTTTATTAATTAAAGCAAAACGATATGTACAAGAACTCAAAATGTTTGAGAAACTTAATCTTTTTTATTCACAAAATACGCCAAATTTCGATTCAAATAGACGATATATATGTATATTTTGTGTATAATTAATCCAGAAAATTATATAACTGTCCGATGATAAACGTGAGAAATTTCTAAGTATATTGTATAAGTATATATTGTATATTGAGAATATTGGAACAATGGCATCATAAATATCAAACTTATCCGATAATGGTTGTGCATATAAGAGAGGGAAGAGTTATGATTATTTGTAGTGAAAAGAGTTTCCAAAAATTATTATTATAATTATTGTATGGCCATAACAACATTCTGGGGTCAAATCCTAAAGTTGAAAAATATTTTTTACGTGGGAGGATTTGAAATCCTATGCCATAACCTAGTTTTTCTAGGAGGGTCATGCCTATCGACTCGAGCGGGACTCGAACTCGCACATATTGTTTGGCGGGACAGTGCTCCACCTAGGTCCCATCTTTTAAAAATTATTAAGTGCAAAATTATCAATACATATTCCTTGTCGGAATGGAGTCGGCGAAAATGGGTAAGTTTTGGATGCATACAAATATTATATAACTTAGGAACCTAATCCCTCCGATGATTCGAACTTTCGATCAACTAAATTCTAGTTTCGCCTGGCCTTTGAGAACAAAAGTAGAGAGTATGCAATGGGGTTTGAATGATGCACGAATTTCCTATTTATACATATATTTCTCTGAAAGTTGGTACAACAATAGATAGATTCAAAATTTAAAGGAGAGAGTAGCATGGGTTATTGAATAACCAAACATTGGCGTTTATAGATTCATACACGAGAGAATTGCAATCTATATTTGGTGATGCACAATTTTCCAGCTTATACTTAGTTTGATCTTCTTGAAAGTTGGTGAAACAATAGATTATTAGTAATCGATTTTTAGTTATAAACAATAGATTATTAGTAATTGAAAAATTAAAGATATATTAGCCAAAACGCCTTTCGGTTGTTGTTCCATCGATTTATTCTTATCTTCTGACAATTATGTTTACCTTTGAAGACTTAAGACTTAAGCTTCTTGTTACACACTTTCTTGGAAAGAATATAGAATATCTTTCATTCATTTTCATTCATATTTCATTCAGCATTTAAAATCGAGCACCAAACATACTATTTGAAAGGTATTTTAACCAATTCCATATGTAAAATCGCTTGTAGACGATCGCCAAATATTTTGTTGCGACTGACATGGGTTTTGAATAAGAACAACATCTTGGAATAGATGATATCCACCGCTAATTTTATCTTGAAAACAAGACAAAGTTTCACTGGTAAACTGCTTTATATAAGAAATAAAACAAATCTCAGTCGTTTGAGTCAACCGAAGCTATCGATAATCTCTTCTTTAACCCTCAAAAAGCCGCGGAAATTATTACAAAAAAAAAAAAAAAAATTATTAATCTGACAGAAAATTCTTGGCAATGTGATTATTTCGTTTTTTGTCGAAACCTCGAAAGTTTTCTATTTTTCCCAAACCAAGTAGGCGTTGCTCATCGAAATTTTGTGAGCTCTCGGAGCTCGTAAGGCTAGAGCTCATTCTGCTTTTATTTCTAGCACGAGCTACACCTAAAATAAAATTTATATTTTTTTCAGATCTTCAAAAATTGTTTGTAAAATTTCCGGTCGTAATTTCCGAGCGATTTCAAAAACGCTTTTTAAAAACGTGAACGCGTTAATTATCGGCTTGTTTTTTATTTCTTTTCGTTAATAGGTTTGAGCCAAGTGGAAATTCCACCGAGGCAGTCATAATGCAGAGTCCATTGAATGGAGGACGTGTTGCCCGTTTGTGGAATCGTTTATCTTCCGATAAGCAGCTGCTGAACCGGCCCTATCTGTTGTCATTGATGTTCGATCGCACTCTAGCTGATAGATGGACAAGGTATCCATTCAGGGATCAAATGAGGACACTACGCAGCGGCAGGCGTGAATCCATATGGCAGGATCCCAAGTGGGTGCGTCAACGTGATTCAAGAAACTACAAGCCCGAATTCAAACTGTCCGAGCCGAACTCCCTGCGTAGACAGTTCATGCGTAGGCCCGATGAACGGACCCGCGAGGCCATAGGACGCGACTGGCTGCTAATGATGCGGAGTGCCAACAATCGTCGCCGCCAGGCTGCCCTCCTCGCTCTGAAGCAACGCGAGCACAGGAACAGATGGAAGTGACCCATTCGCATCTTACTGGCGCTACACCCGCTTCAGACGGTCCATGCGCAGGGTCTGGCGAAGGAGGTCACGCTATGCCCAGATCGAAGAAGTAGTGCAGGGGGTATTATTAATTGATAGATAGCACACACACACACACTGAAGGCGCTATTATATTATAATCGCTTTTGCGTATTTCGAGGATTCATACAAGCGGAATATAAATAAATTTTGAAGTTTTGGAAAATTTACGTCTTTTATCTATTGTGGGAAAGAAGTGCAGTCAGATAACTGGTACTACTTCGTTATATCGGGTTGAATACCCCCAAAACAATTGTATTTTTGGGATAATTTATATTTGTTTATTTTTTTTGACAGTAGAAGCAAAGCGTACATAACCTCAATAGTAAACTGTCAAATGAACTTGGTAAAATAATATTAAGTAATTATAATAGTTAATATATAGTAAAAGATTATGGGGTTTTGGTTGGTGTCCATGTATTATGGATCATATTCCATACTTTGCGGCGGTTCGTAGGGCGATCATCAATGCATTCCCTATAATTCCCATCAGGAACATTTTGGGCAGATGACGAACTATATAATACACAATATAAGACTCTCTCGTATCCGTTGAAGCACCCTATATGGCAAAGAGATTGATTTATGCGTTGGAGATCCTGTAGAATGGTGCCTCAAGGTAGTGTGCTAGAACATACTAGTAAACCCTGAAAATTCCTGCCACGTTTCCTTTATAAAAAGAATAGAAAAAGTGGAAACTGTTCCCAAGTCGGTTAGTTGTAAGGTCAAATACTTAGGGGTCTCCCTTAACAGAAGAAAATTCACTTTATTGCCAATAATAGATAAATAAATATCATGTTGCGATACAGTTTGATCCAGTCCATCCATAGATAGACGTCAAAGAAGGTTGAGGGTTTGGAGAAATTGGATGAAAATTGGCTATTACAAGATTCTGCAGCCTAGGGAAAAGTCTTCACCAATGTGCACTTGAATGAATGAACTCAACATCAACCATATGTCTATTTGAAGTCTTCATGAAACGCTTTTGATATATAACGAAGTTGAACAATCCATGTTTACTGCAAAGAACTTGAAATTTTGGAGCTAAAAAAGGTTCAGTCTTTGGTTAGATTGGAAGCGACATTTCTATTCACCAAGCGGGAAACAGACAATCACTCCTCCTCTGCACAATTGGACCCATAACCGAGACGAAAATCAATCAGAATTGGGTAAGAAAAAGATAGTTCTCTTCCCATATGACAATGCAAAGCCATATACATCTTGAAATATCCGGAACTAATTGACGGAGCTTGGTTGGGATGCATCACCGTATAGCCTGGTACCTTCTGACTACCTTTTTTTGACTCTTGTACGACCGAAGAGCTGATAAAAATCAATTAAAACTCTCTTTCGTTCAATATATACCTATCTACGTACATGTATTCCATTCCCAAAATCGAAAAGAGTCTTATATCTTCGATGGGCCTCACGTAATGCTTCCTAACTTGCGGTTTTTGCATAAGCAAAAACTTTGTGGTTTCTTTAAATTTTCAATTGATAAATAAAACTGGGCTGTCTTTGATCAAAATCAAGCTGTTGCACGGGGAAAGCAGGGGAAATGATTACAGCAAAACGCCGTTTGGGGCCAAAGGTTGCAAGTGCCACACAGCAGTGCTTCATGCAGTTAAGGGTGTGGGCGGCGGGCAGGCGAGGATTTGCAACAAAAGCATAGGAAAGCATTACGAGGCACTCAACCTGCATTGTAGACGCGTATTTGTGGCATGTTTCGATTGTTGCAACTGCAACTGCAACCGCAACCGCACCTGTCGCCAGCCTGGAGTATTTAATACCTGACGACGTCATTAATATTTCTCTGTGCGGCACAACAAAAGCGCCCGTCGGCTCGCCTTGCCACTTGTCGATATTTAACATAATTGTGCAATTGTGCATGCCCTGCATATATGTATGCCGCATGCCGCATGCCACATGCCACATGCCCAATGCTGCATGCTGCATGCTGCATGTAAAATCAAAAAGAGTTCAAGCATCGCCGTTTAAGTCGCTGTCGCACCAAGTGCCGCCGCGCACTCACTCAGGCAGTTAATGGTTCTTGTTGCCAGCGGATGTGCAATTGCTTCAAGTTGCCTGGGGCAACATGAGTGGGCTGAGGGGTCAGTTTGCATGCTTAATTCCTTTAGGTTGGGCCCTTACAGGTCCTCATATAGACCATAAGGTCCTTAGTGGTGCCGCAACCTGTCGAAGAAACCCGTTCGGAATGGTCCTTAATCGGAATGGTAGTAACGGACTCTCGGGGGCATCGGTCGACTGGTGGATAACGCACTGCCTCGTCAAACATGAGGTGTGGGTTCAAGACCCACTTATGTCGGTAGGCATGGCCCTCCTAGAAAAACTAGGTTGTGGCGTTGGATTTTAAGTCCATCCACGTAAACAAGAGTTTTTCAGTGAAGGAAGCAGAAATAGGGAAAAATAGTGCTTCATGCTTTGAGCCGAAAGGGTTGCTATGCCATATAATAATAATAATATCGTATCTTCAATCGGGATCAAACAAATTTATTTCTCTTCGAAAAACTAATAAATTTTCTTTCTCTACAAAACAATCATATGATGGAAATAATTTATAAGATTTTCAAGTGGTTTCGATCCGCTTTTGTCTATTTGCCTAGCCCGTTTAGCTATATTACACTTTGGCACAAAGAAGCTTTTTACGGTTCCCCAGCTCTTAGGTTGCTCGAGTTCGAGTCCCGCTCATGTCGATGACCAAGAGGATCCTAGAAAAACTAGGTTGTGGCATAGGATTTGAAATCCATCAACGTAAAAAAAGGATTGTTGTGGCCATATAATAAAAAGTTACAGACTCTAGATTACGGGACAGATACCTGTGATTGTATCTGAGCACAATATAAGAGCACAGGTGATATCTTGGAGTCTCGGTTACCCCCTTGAGGCACTTCCTGCAATTAACTGATTCCTCCAATAAAAGTCTGCCATGCGTTGCTCTTCCCCTGTCTAGCCAATTTATCGCTATTTCAACTTAAAAGCTATATCTGGACAGGGCCATTGACAATCCAGATATCGACGCTCTGTTATGGATCAAGGTATGTCGAAAAAAGGAATTATAGGTGAACCAAACCGAATTTCCTTCAATAAAAGCTCTTTTGCAAACATCTTTTTTTTAAAAAAGATTTTTTATATCGGGCGCTAGTATCGACACTATCGATGGCTCAAAATTTACTATCGTCGAATATCGATGGCGCCCACTATCGATAGTTATCTACCTCAACTGTACAGACTAGAGAGCTTGAAGGAAGATTATTGCTCCTGTTGCTGCTAATATTATGGATTGATTGATTTCCAGGAATTTCGTTTCGTTTTTCAACTTCTTTAAGGAACTGAAATGTTTTTATCTGGAACCGAGTAGGCTTTGGGTTTCAGACGTTTACTTTTTAGCTCGCCTTTCAGTTCGGAGCTCATTCGGTTTACAGTCATAGAACAAACAACATTAGAGAACAAAACTAATCAGATTTTAAATTTTATGTAACAATAAATTTCGGTTGAAATTTCCGCACATATTGCTAATCTAAATAGTTTTGATATAACCACACGAAATATAAGTAGTAATTCCATTACTGGTAAGTACCTGCGGGTTTCTTTGCCCTTTTTTTTCATCCGCCCAAGAGTCTTTAATCTAGTGCCAAATTGTGGAAGTTAGAAGTTATCTATAAGTCGGGCATCATGCTGAACACGTCGAATGGCTGCATTAAGAGCTTCTGTCAGACTATATCGCTGAAAAAGTTGATCAACGTGCAATCCATTGCATTGGGACGACGTCATTATGCGGACAAATGGTACTCGAAAGCTGCCAGGGAAGATAGAGATGGAAAACAGGCGAAAATGTTGGAGACGCGCAAACCCATTGTTATCTCCAACGATAAACGTCCAACAATGCGCGAGTCGAATATGTGGCAGGATCCCAAGCGAGCGGATACGAAATGGTTGCGACCACGTGATCCCACTCGCTACAAGCCCGATTTTGGTCAGACCGAGCCGTATACCTTACGTAAAGTTTTCACACGTAGCCCGGACCAAAGGACTCGGGATGCCATGACCCGGGATGCATTGACCCTTCAGGTACCAGTCCGTTTGCCCACAAGCCAGACTCGTCGCCCGGAGAAGCCGCATGGGGAAACAACGTACTCATCCATCTATAAACGAACTGACGCAATGGATCCCAAGAAAACCGATTAGGACCAAACTACGCCGAGCAACTGATAAATTGTCCTTAACATTATAATCGTAATTGCCTGTTCAAGACAATTTCGTTTTCCTCTCTCGGGCTGTTCCCTCAGCAGTCGACTGTTCCTACCGCAATAACATCATCAGGCGATTCCATTACAAGGATATTTTCTAGGCCAAATACAGAAGATCCCTGGTACCCGATGTAACTCTTCTGAATCCTGTCAAAAGCCACAATAACTTTGGCCAAATATCAAATTATGTACGAAAATTTCCTACCAAATTTTCAATGATCTACTGTCTTCTATATGCTTTATGTATATGAATATATATTTGTATATATATATACACATACACATATAAATATTTATAAGGCTTATAAATAACAAATTTTCAAAAAGATTTATATAATTCATTAAAGTTAAAATGCGTTATTTATGGGGTGTTTTGATTGAATTTTACTAGGAACATTTACGACTGGCAGACTATTTTTTAAAATTTGTCAATATGAATGTTTTCGATTAACACTATTAACAAAAATCAAGTAATTAGCAAATGATATTATGATGATAACGTTGGTCCCTCAGCTCGCATCCATTATTTATTATTATATAGCCATAACAACCCTATCGGGTTAAAGCCTGAAGCACTATTTTCCTTTATTTCGGCTTCCTTCACTGAAGAACTTTTTTACGTGGGTGGATTTCATATTCTACGCCAGAACCTAGGTTTTCTAGGAGGGTCATGACATGAGCGGGACTCGAACTCGGACCTCTTGTGTGGCGGGTCAGTGCGCTATCCACAGATCCACTGAGGCCCCAAATCCATATGACGTTTTTAAAAATTCCAAAGGTGCAGCAGGGATGTAGTTGCAAAGTTCTGTCCGCATTTTCAGATGGAATCGTGTTTACGCTTTACGCACGTAGTTATCTCCGATGAGCAGATGCGTAGAGCGGAGACGCGATTACATCGGACCATCATGATAGGATCCGACATCCTCCATTGGCGCAGACGAATGAGCATCACATTCCTAAAGGCGTTTACACATCGAACTTCTAAGTTCTAAGTTCTATGATGAGGCATTTAGAATTTCAGGAATAAATTCTATTGGAGCTGGAATAATCAATCAATGTTACTAATTAACACGTTTTTCAAAATTTTAATAGGAGATACTCTATAAAATAAAGATTACATAACGAAAGACAAAAACCAAACTGGGCATTTAGATCGTTTTAATACATTTTCGATATTATAATCAAATTAAAAATTTAGAATAGAAAAATTTTGACAGTCTTTTCACTAAAGAATGTAAAAATACAGCTCTTGTTGACATAATTGTTATAAATAAATTTGGAAATGTTGTACAGCGATCCGTTCCTTGTCGAGATCCAAGCACAATATGAATGTAAGTTGTACGGATTTGCATAAAGGCGTCGTTCACCAGTGGAATCGTCTTCAAAATATGGCTCTGAGATCCTGTCGATAACGTTCAGATGGTTTCATGTCTGCACCTTAAACATCTGCTCACCACGATGAGCCGATTCTCTATCTATCGTTGATATTGTTGAGTCTTGAGTATGGAGACCTATTTCTTATATAAAGGACATGCGGACGTGACTTATATCTGCAGACTTTTTAATCCAAAATCCTTTATCCATGGAGACGTTTTGCCGAAGCGCCACTGGACCACTCCAGTTGGCATGTGCCGAATGAGCAAATAACCGATATTTCCAATTCCACTAGTGAAGATAATACTTTGATGTAGAAAATCCAAGCTCTAGCGTACCACAACCTCTGGCTGAAGTTGAAATATGACATCTGGGCGGATATTTGGAGCGCATTGTTTGAGATGACAACGGGTACATATTTCTTTGCAATAGAGTCTGAAGAGGATTGCAATTTGGAAGCGGAGCATTCGGCGCAGCTACAACACATTGAAAGGAATTAGTCTATGATTTTGGATATTTCAAGTTTCTGACTTCTGCTTGGATGATGAATAAATTCCAATAGAACGAACATGATGGCTAAAATTTGGAAATTTATAATATCAATAACACATAATAATAATAATAACACATAATACTCACAAGGTGTGGCGCATTGGACATCGTTGGTAGATAATGGATGCCATAATGTATATTGTTGTATAGCAAGAGTTTTGAACTGAAAAGTATATTTTTCAGATCGTTATTATGTGTAGAAACGTTCGTCAGCGCTCTGTTCGTATCCGTATTGCGTTGTTGACTTTCCAAAGGTGCAGCGGTATGTGGCGCCAAAGTTTTGTCGATCTTTCCAAGACTTGCAAAACGATTCTTCTATATTGATTATAGGTTATGCATGTCGTCTGCTTCACTGGCTTCGGAAGTTTGATCGATAAGTAAATTCTATTTGTTCAAATACTTGGCGTTTTAGAACGTCAAAAAAACTTATTATTAATATATGACCATAACAACCCTTTCGGGTCAAAACCTGAAGGCCTATTTTGCTTTATCTCTGCTTCCTTCACTGAAGACCTTTTTTTACGTGGGTGGATTTCAAATCCTACGCCACAACCTAGCTTTTCTTGGAGGGTCATGCCTAAAGACATGAGCGGGTCTCGAACTCGCACCTCTTGTTTGGCGGAACAGTGAGCTATCCACTGGACCACCGAGACCTTATTTGGACAAAAACACTTGCAAAGCACATCTTGTCCGATTCTTGATCTTGTCTTGATTTGTATGATTTTTGTTTGATAATATCGATTGAATCTGGAAAGTTCTCTATTAGCTGCATTAACTAGTGTCTATTAGTGCTGGCAGCAACATCAATAAAACTATATATAACATCGAAGTTGAAAAAGGAAAGAATCGATGGTTTCCATCGATAGTATTAAAAAGAGTAAAAAAAAAAAATTAGAAACAACGGAGCACACATGGATACAATTCTTAACCGATTCAGTTCGTAACGAAAACTATATCCAAATAATTTTTACATAATTGATAAATTGATTTAAAATAAATAATTTTCGCGGTCATTGGATCCCAAAGATATTGCAATTTTATATGACGACAACTAAGGAAGGATTATCTTTGCCGAAGATTTCTTATTCTTTTCGAAGGTTTTTGGAACTGACTTTTTATTAAATATGTGCAAAAATTCAATGCAATAACATCTGAAATTTGAACAAATACAACTATTAGTTTTAGGACTATTATATGATATAATGAATAGATAAATAGTAAATAACTTTGAAATCATAAGAAATATTGTTAAAACCAACTTAGCTTTTGGATACAATAGTCCAATCTAGACGGTTACGGAAAGACAGACGTATGGACCGGAAGATGGATAGACGGACAGACGGGCATTTCTTTTTCCCACCTTTCAGGTTTTATTTGTATGTTTAGATGGTCTGCAACACTTCCTTTAATTTTCTTTTAATATTATATATTGTTTATAAAATTTCGGTTTTCATTAAATAAAATATAATCTTAATTTCATATAAATTAATATTCTTAGATAATTTGTTAGTTAGTTGTTAGTTCAGTCTTAATAGTCTTTTCTACTATGAAATAATAGTTTTTGTATTACAATATGTATATAGTAATGATAAATATTGTTTATTAATATTATCGATATTTTTGGTGTTTACAATCGATGGTAAAAAAAAGATGTGATGAAAAGTTTGTACATGATTGAAATTATTTTGGAAACTTCTCAACGATGGGTTAGAAACACGGTAGTTGATGATGATAATGGCTCTTCCTAGCTGAACATTAGACAAATTATAAGATATGGTAACACCTAATTTACCACATGATGGTCACATCGGTTCTGTGGCTTAGTAAATATAGCATATATATATTCATCAAGTAGCTTTCTGTTGTCCTTCGTTTTGTCCACAATAAGTTAGATCCATTGGGTTTGGGTGCCGCCTGACTGTATGGCTGGTTGGCTGGTTGGTCTGGCACTTAGATAAGATATATGGCAACACCTTCGCTACGGACATTAATTTTTAGTGCTTTTGGGTTTTCAATTTGCCAAAGAAGCCACGTGAACGACGCCATTTAACGCCGCATAGAAAATCAAACGTAAAAGGTCAAAGACAAAGACAAAGGCATCCAGAGACAGATCCAAAGCCAAAGCGCAGCTGGAGCAGGATTGTAAACCGACGGAAAGGGACCGAGTAGCGACTGGTGATATATGCTAAAGCGCGCGCCAGATACCCAGCGGATTCGAAGTCTGGGGCGGTCGGTCGGATGGGCTTTGGCTTTGGCTTTGGCTGGGGTTGTCGTCGGTAACCCTTTATCGAGTAGCTGGCAGTGGAAGCAGGAGCAGGAGCAGGAGCAGGAGCAGTAGCAGGAGTAGCAGCAGCAGCATGGGGGCTAGTGTTGATTTAGGGTTGCAAACAGAAATTATGATAATGCCTGTGAAAACAAGAGAACTGAACAGCTGAGTTGGGTTCGGAGTTGGTATGAAAATATATTAAATGATATTGAGAGGAACTAATTTTCATTAAAAGGATTAAAAAGCATTGGCATTGGCGTCGGGGCTGAGGCTGTGGCTTGGCACTGAGCACTGGCTTGGGTTATGAATTAACATAAAAATCATAAAAATATGACACAACTATGAGGAGGAAAAATAAGATAGAGGAGGAGGAGGAGGAGGGCAGGACTTCATCATAACGAGCATCATCATAATCATCAGCATTCGGCTCAACCTCAACGCATGCTGCCGCCGCCTCTCATTATGTGCACAGCTCGCAAACGGCGACCCGCAACACCGGCTAAATGATGGCTGATGATGCTTTGGCTTGGGTCTGGTTGGATTTGCTGAAGAGGCATCTGGATGGGTTGGTGGGTTGGTGGGTTGGTGGGTTGGGTGGTGCACATTGATGGCAATACGCGACAATCAACACGAGGCGCGCTGATAGCGAGCACAGCGTGGTTTGGTTCCGTTGGGTTGGAGGATTAATAATGATGCCCACAACCAAGACCAGAAGCACGACCACTTCGAGGACCAGAATGAGGAGCATGGCTTGGGTTAAAAGGTGGGCCAGCGCATGCTTAGCATCATTTGATGACGCCCAAAACTCAAACTGAAAACTCCCAACTCAAACCCAAACCCAAAAAACATAACATTGTTTGCTCTTTTGTGGGCGTTGCTGCGGCTGGAGGCTGCGACTGTTGTCGAATCATCCAATCCAGCGGGTGGCCGGGGCAGGCAGAGGCATTCAGCCACTTAGTAACTCACCCGCAGTTTATTATTTTCAAAATATTTAAATTTTTTGGTAATAAGCGAAAAATGGTTTTAATATAAGCAAATGGGCACCACGAACCTTGCCAAACGACATCCCCCAACCGAGTCGTTGTCGTGCCTAATCTACCTGCTTGGAACTCGAACTGAAGCTGGAGCTAAAGCCAAGGAACTCGAGCAACCCAAGAGCTGCGGAACCGTAAAAAGCTTCTTTGTGCCAAAGTGTAATATAGCTAAACGGGCTAGGCAAATAGACAAGAGCGGATCGAAACCACTTGAAAATCTTATAAATTATGTCCATCATATGATTGTTTTGTAGAGAAAGAAAATTTGTTAGTTTTTCGAAGAGAAATACATTTGTTTGATCCCGATTGAAGATATGATATTATTATTATTATTATATGGCATAGCAACCCTTTCGGCTCAAAGCCTGAAGCACTATTTTTCCCTATTTCTGCTTCCTTCACTGAAGAACTCTTTTTTTCGTGGATGGACTTTAAATCCGACGCCAAAACCTAGTTTTTCTAGGAGGGTCATGCCTAACGACATGAGCGGGACTCGAACTCGCACCTCTTGTTTGGCGGGACGTTGTGCTATCCCCTGGTCCAACGAGGCCCCGAGATAGGTATTAAGTCTATAATAAGCGTGCATAAATGTATGTAACAGGTAGAAGAAGGCGTGGCAGACACCATAAAGTATACATATTCTTGATCATTATCAATAGCGGAGTAATTTTAGCCCTCTTCGACTGTCTGTCTGTTTGAACCCGTCTATTTTGGACTCTATAAGTGCTAGAGACTTTAAATTTGGTACAAAGGTTTGTGAATATCATACATAGATCAAGTTCTGACCATTGGATGATACCACGCCCCGTTCGCCCTATAAATGTTAAATTAATTTTTCGATTAAATCCAAAATTTCTCCACTTTAGGAGATCTACGCCGCTTTCTCAACGCTTAATGCATTTTTTGAACAAAGCAAAAATAATATTTTCTTCAAAGAGTATACAAATCTTTAATTCTTCTTTTAGAAATATCAACAGAAAATTAAATTTCAATTTGTATTCCTCTTTTTTTTTGGCATTACAAAGTTTCGAGAAGTTATCTTAAATGTTAAGAGCTTAGCTTCCAATTAGATCTTTGTTACTTAGATATTAATATGGGAAGACATAATTGTAAATTTAACGAACTGGAAACTTTCGGGGAACATTTTTTCTAAAGTCCCGTGACCTTTTTTGAACTACCTTAAAATAACTTGACTTGGGGCCTCGGTAAACTAGGTTGTAGCGTTTGACTTGAAATCCACCCACCTAAAAAAAACCTCTTCAGTGAAAGAAGCAGAAATAAAGGCAAATAATGCTTCAGGCTTTGATCCGATGGGGTTGATATGGCCATATAATAATAATAATGGGGCCTCGGTGGGCCAGTTAATAGCGATAGTTTGAGTCCCGCTCATGTCGAGAGGCATAGCGTTCTACAAAAACTAGGTTGTGGCGTAGGATTTAAAATCCACCCATGTAAAAGAGTTCTTCAGGGATGGAAGCAGAAATAGAGACAAATGGGGCTTCAGGCTGTGAACCAATATGATAATATCTTTATCTGATTGACTTTCTTATAATAACCATGCATACCTTAAAACTACAGATGAATATAGAATATTTGTACAATATCTGCCTGTTGTTCTTGTTGTTTTTTTGACGGGAAAATTCCCTAGCAGGGAAATGTCTTACATTTCGGGGTATTAAGTCGGAGCATTATGCGCATTATTAGCATTATTGTCAGGACTCAGGGCAGGTCTAAATTATGCAATATACACAGAGTCAGAGTCCGAGTCCGAGTCAGAGTCAAAAGCGAAAAATGGGAAAATAGGAAATGTAGTTTAGGAGTTGGACTGTGGGCTGTGGGATGTGGGCGTGGCCAATGGCAGTGGTTTTGTCAGTAAAACCAGCGAACAGCAACCCGTTGGTTGTCGTCAAATGCAAAAATCGCGAGGCGAGCTTCCTTTTCCTTTCCTTTCCTTTGGCTACATGGCGCCAGGCTCTGCTCTGCTCTAGCCGAAATTTCCAAAAATTCTATTATTATTAATAGAGGCGAAACGTCAGTGGGGGAGGGCAGTGGGCAGTGGAGGCAGTGGAGGGGATGTGGTATGTCGAAAGGGGGGGGCTTGAAGTTGGTCAAAATGAATGGGCGCAAGTGTAAAGCAAAAGGCGGCCATGACGACTCGAACAGGCTCGAAGGGCACGGAGGACAGACGGGATGAGATTGGGATGAGCCTCGAGTTGGCGGCGTTGATGCTGTCGTCGTGGTATGCGTTTGTCTTTTAACCAAAAAGTCGACTACAATAACCCGAAAAATGCACACAGTTTGCATTATAATGCGAAATTTTCGATTGCTCATTTGTGGCATTTACTTTTTACTATAAAAGTTTTATAGCCAACCGGCTGAAGATGGCGCGACCAGCGACAACAACACCAACAACACCAACAACAACACCAACTACGACAACAACTACAACAACAACGACGACAGCTACAAAATTTTACACAATGTCATCAACGAGGCTGACAATGTTGGGTGTCTGCCGATCCTCCCACTGCTCGTCCTTTTCCAGGGCATTTCAGGTCCTTTTGCACAGTGCCACACGCCCCATGGACAATAATGAAAACTTTATGCTGCCATTTGGCTGGAATTGAGAATAAAAACTCGATAAATTAATCGAGTGAAAAATTATAATAGAAGAAGATATGCTAATAGATCTCTTATGATGAGGATAATTCATATTTTTTCAACATTGTTTCGTTATGAGCAAATACTTTGTGCAAACTTCGAAAATACCAAGAAATCGCCCTAACTTCGGGAATATTTTGTTAGGGTATTTCAATTGCAAGTTCACTTACCAAATCCCCATGCAAATAGTGCTGACATTACTCGATTTCATAGAAAGTTTTATTCAAAATTTTCAAATTTTTAAAATATACTTCTATATAGAACAGGTTTGGGGGCCTCGGTGGTCCAGTGTCCCGCCAAACAAGAGATGCGACGTTCGAGTCCCGCTTATGCCTTTAGGCATGACCCACCTAGAAAAACTAGTTTGTGGCGTAGGATTTTAAATCCACCCACATAATAATGTTCTTCAGTGAAAGAAAGCAGAAATAGAGAAAAATAAAGCTTGACGCGAAAGGGTTGTTATGGCCATATAATCATAATAATAGAACATGTTTACGTAAAGAAACAGGTATTTTGAGGAAATTTTTCTTTGAAATATAACTTTTTAACTTTCTTAGTATAGAATTCATACGGTTTGAAAAAAGCATCAATGTGTACTGAGTTTGTACTGCACAGAATGAATATATGATGGAAACGTCTACCAAAAAGCTCAGGAGCATAAAATGTATTCATTTAGACTGTGTGCTTCCGTTCGACTGCCGCTCTGTTTACCTATATAATATAGCTCCTCAGTTTTCCATAAGAAAACTTGCCACCTAGAAAGACGCACACAATTATCATATAGCTGCTGTAAAACTTAAAGTCGGATTTAGCCATATTTCGCATATTTTTCAAGAGATTAAAGGGAAAGTTTACAAACAATTAAAATGCCTAACTACCTATTGTTCCACTAAATTTCATAGTGATCGCACCACCATATCATAAAGTTGCCATACAACTTAAAGTCAGTTGTGCCCATATGTTCTTCATGCTGCTTCATAGACCTTTTTTCAAACATTTGATAAGAATTCGCGGACAGTTCTTTTCTTTACCACGTGTATTACGATAACTTTAAATAGGGTATGAAATCTTCAGCATGCCGAAGATTATCCTATCTTAATTGTTCTTAAAAGATTTTAATAATATAATCTGAGTCGATGGCCTTAGTAGCTAGCACTCCCTTCTTTAGTTATTATATTATGTTTGTATAATCACGTAAATAAATAAATAATAATAGAATCTAAGATATTGGGGCGGCCCAGTGGGTTTCCAATGTCCAAAAACATATTTATTTATGATTATAAACAATTTATGACACATTTTAATGTATATAAAGGAATACATTGTATAGCTATTGATGTAAATTTAAGAAAAAATCTGTTGAAATGCATTTATTGGATCAGAGCTAAAGCTCCAGCTCGGATGAGGAAAAAATATGCTTATTCAAATTTAAATTTTTCTGAGATTTGTGTACATAAATGCAATTTTTGATGCCAAATTGGATAGTTCTTCTCTTACTCATGAGATAATGCCAAGTAATGGATCTTGAAAAATTATTCAAAATATGAAAAAAATCGATATATATATATAACCTTTCGAGAAATCGTTAGAACCGATTTCAAGGATAAAGTTTCAACAAAAACTTGATATGACTATAACCCCACAGTCTGACGTTTCTTGTTCGACGAAGATCTCTGTCTGGTAATTCTAAAAATGTTTAAGCTAATCTCAACATTCAAGAACCTAATTTGACATAAAATAGGGTAGGCGGAAGACAGTTGCGTCCTTACGCTACGAAATTCTCAACGATTTCATGATAGAGATGATATAACGAGATGATATAAGATGAACTATCTTGCTGTTCGACGGCTTTTGAGCAGCCGTCAGATAAACCTTAAAATTTTCACTATATAATAAATTATGGAAAAGCTGTTATACAATTCAAAATGTAAATAGTATTTTAATCTTCTCAGAAATTTTGGCTATTTCGGACAGTGTGAAGTGCTTCTCCCAATCGCCAAGTACACATTTCCGGGCAAATCCCAAAGCTGAAGAAACCCATTCGGAAACTCTATATCTTTGTCACACTGTGCAACCCACTGGTAGCCATATTCTGCAGGCGGTATTTGACAAGCATTCGCTCTGCCCGCCCCACTCAGCCCCGGTCCGTCAGCCTCCTAAGTTCTCCATCTCGCCCCGGCCCCGGCCCCATCCTCCGTCCGCCATCCGCCATCCGCCTCTGGCCAACCGTCTGCCTATGCCGTTTGCCGCTTTGCCTCACAATTGCGTGCAATTTTTGCGCACTAAACTTAAAGGATTACTTTTGGCTAATTTTACCAGAGACCCAGGGACTGGGCCCCGATGGCTGCCATCTTTCAATAGTCCAACAATTGCCTGTGGAAGAACTTAAGACGCCCGTCCGAGCGGTCCCGGGCCTAGACTGCGATTCGCTTTGATGTTCCATGAATGTCTTGGACACAAAAGTTGTTGCATTCACTCGAAATCTGTTGGACAAATAGACACAGTATTACCCCAGGTATATGAGCATAGACCTATATAATATAATATTCAATAAAAGAACATTTTAATGTCTATGCAAAGTCTGAGTTAGGCAATGTTGTCAACGGTTCGCCTTAACTTGCTGTTAGCCGATGAGCTTAATGAATTGAAAAAAAGACTTTAAAATTAAATTTTTAATATTAAATTATTCAGATCTAATAGCGTTTTCTGGTATTATTAATTTGCCTATAGTATTATGAGGGCATCGGTGGTCCAGTAGATAGCGCACTCTCCCGCCAAACAGGAGGTGCAAGTTCGAGTTCCGCCTATGTCGATATAGGCATGACCCTCCTAGAAAAAATAGGTTGTGGCGTAGGACTTGAAATCCACCCGCGTAAAAAAAGTTCTTAAGTGATGGAAAATAGGGCTTCAGGTTTTGACTCGAAAGGGTTGTTATGGCCATATAATAATAATAGTATCATTTGAACTATTGAATGTTTCAACGTCAGACTATATCAAAAAAGTAACCTTCTGAAACGTCAGCAGGTAGAAATGGATCTGTTCTGTCTGTTTGTTCATCTGCGTATCCGCCCGCCCGGCTTTCGATCCGTTTGTATGTATCAAATTGGACTACTATATCGCCATATGTTCACCATGTGTTACAAGCTTATGAACAAAACTTCAGAAGCTCGTAGGACTAACAGCTAATAATCAGATGTTCCATAAAAGGGATCAAGCCACTATATACACATATAGCTTCCATTAGAAGTCGTTTGACAAGGATACGCTTAATAAACAGTCATGAAAAGATATGAAATCTTCGAAGAGCCGAAGATGATCCTTAATTGCTTGTTTTATCAATAATTTCATAAAAATTCTAAAGTTCACTAATTCTCTTAGGCAATATTTGAAATTTTGTTTATCCTTAAGACTACTTCTAAAACTTCTACCAAGAGTAAATGATGTACATAAAAAAAAATTATGATCCAAGAGGCATGACAGAATTATATATATTCTTGATCACGATTAATAGCGGAATCGATTTAGCCCTGTCGTATTGATTTTCGAAATTATAAGAGCTAGAGACGTGAAACTCGACATGAAGGTCCTTGTATTCAATACACATATCAAGTTCTGAGATTTCGGTGATCCCACGCCCCCATAACTTTGGCATTTACAAAGCTATAAAATCCAAATTTTGTATATGGGGTTACGAGCAGAAATTGGAATTTCCCAAAATTTTGATACATCCCTTAATTTTCCTGGAAAGAGACGAAATGTGTATTGCAGCCACAAATTTTATGCAAGAGTCATGAAATTTGGTATGTGGGTGCCCATAGATACCATGTGGAAAGTGGCATCCAAAATTTTCCGCCATCCCAATTTGGTCGCCCTTCAATTAAAAAGGTGCTCATATTTTCCACAATCTTTATGTAAGCCGTATGAATTCCAGAATATACATTAATGACAATGTCACAAACCAATCCTGAAAATTTCAGATAGGCATGTCGATAGGCATGACCCTCCTAAAAAATCCAGGTTGTGGCGTAGGATTTAAAATCATAAAAAAATTCTTCAGTGAAGGAAGCAGAAATAAAGGAAATAAGTGCTTCAAGCTTTGACCCGATAGGTTTCTAATGACTAAATAATAATAGTCTATCATTATTAGATGTATTTTTATTATGATAGTGTACATTGCTGGTAAATGCGAGCTAAATTCAGGGCTTTGATCTTATGGTTGTGCTGGTTTAGTAGAAATCTAGACAATTAAATGTCTTTTTTTCTTTTTGATAATCCAGACAGAACAAAGTGAGGCCCAGACTATGGCAAGCCGTTTCCAGCAAATATCTGGCCATAAAAATGCCAAAAACTCATTGACTTATGGCTGGCGAGCGGCGTCTCTAATTGCGGCCCAGCTGTCCGGGCCAACTTTGGGGGCAAATGGCGTAGTTAATGTACTCGTTGGGGCATTATTAAAATTGGATTTCCAAATATGTATATAAGTGAAGTATTATTATTATTATTATTTTTATTATTATTATTATTAGTAGTATATCTATCTATATGCTTATAAATTAGCATTTCTGTCGGACGTCGTCCGTTCGGAGCTCGGAATGCGTTATTAATGGCAAATTAAAAGCAATAAAAAACAGATGTGCTTAACGTAGCACATTTTACGCGGACTTCCGATGCAAGTGCCGGGGATCGGGTGACTCCCTCCCGAGGATTGTATGGGGGCCCAGAGCTGGGTTACACCTCATCAGCTGGTGAGGGGAACGCGCGAACTCACCTTAGTCAAGAAGTTGGCGCCGTTGTCGTTATGAAAATGACTTTGCTCTTTGCCGCTCAAATCCAGGCGTTGGACGGGCCCTGAGACTGCCAATGGGGGCTGAATTTTTGGGTGTGGGTATAGCTATGGGTCTGGATCTGGGGTCTGGGGCCTGGGTTGTACACACTTGTGCAAAAAACTTTTGCATTCGAAATTTTTGGTCTGTTGCGTTGCTGCTGCTGCCGCCGCCGGTTGGCTTATGCAGTTTATCATTCCGCTCCATCCAGGTGGGTAATTTTAATTTTAAGCTTGAGTAATGACAATATTTACTTCCACTTAAGCGACAGCGTCACACGCTTTAATGGCATTTTGATTCGAGCATCTTCCAGGCTCACTTCTTGCCTTCGGCAGTTACTTTTTGTTGCCCTCCGCGTCCAACAGCTGTTGACAGTTTTCCATTTATGAAAACATTAGGTATAACATGCGAGTCGAGTTCTCCCCACTTTTACTTTTTATTCAATTTATTCCTTTTTGGTAACGAGGATTATGATAAAACTCTATCTAGTCTTTTGGATTTTTCAATCCCTTTCCCAAACTTAAGCTTGATAAGCATACTATGTGTCATCTATCTATGATTAGTCGAACAATGTATTTTACTTCTTATACCCTGATCCCAATTGAAAATTGGTATGAAGGGTATGTTAAGTTTGTGCAAATGTATGTAACAGGCAGAAGGAGGCCTGGCAGACCCCATTAAGTATATATATTCTTGATCGGGATCAATAGCGGAGTCCGCATGTCTGTCTGTCCGTCCGCCTGTATGATCGCGTTGATTTTTGAGATTATAGGAGCTAGAGACTTCAAAAGCGGTATGAAGGTCCGTGTGTACAATACACATATCAAGTTCTGAGATTTCGATGATACCACGCCCCCTTCGCCCGAAAATCGATAAATTCATTTTTTCATAAATTGTGCATAACTTAAGCATTTATAGAGCTATCGGCTCCATATTTGGTATATGGGGTCATGAATGCAAAATGCTGAATATAATTGCCCCAATATTGATAAACCCCTTCATTTTCCCAGAAAGTAACGAAATGTGTATAGCAGCCACAAATTTTATGCAAGAGTCGTGAAATTTTTTAAACGTTACTATGTTAATATGCTGAAAGTGACATCCAAAATGTTTTTCCATCCTAAATTTGTCTCCCTTAAATTTAATAAGTGCTCAGAATTTCTACAATAGTTGTCATAATATATCCAACTCCAGAATCTATATTTATGACTATGTCATATATCAATCCTGCAAATTTGATCAAATCATAAACACCGAAGTTATAAGACCTAAAAGTTGCTGAAAACGGGCCAAATGTGAAAAATTTAGTACACCTCCTGGCGGCTAACCTATTGCAGTTAGAGGCACAAAATTTGGCATGGAGGCTTACATAAATAATGCGCAGAATGCATTTTCTCAAATTTTTGATGCCTCGCCCCCTTCTCAGAATCAGGGTAATTCATAGTCGAGCTCACTAAACTAGAGCTTTCTTACTTATTTTTTTTTTTTTCAAATTTCTCATTATTTACAATCTATTGGATCTAACAATAATCAGTAAATGATTTGAGTTAACATTGAGCCAAGAAGGCAGCTCCGATATGGAATTGGATAAGGGGAGTTATAGATAGGAGAAGGGGTAACAGTGGGAGATTTACACTTATGTGGCTATAACAACCCTATCGGGTCACAACCTGAAGCATCTTCCTCTGGCGAGGCTTTTTGCTTTTTTCATTG
>JBANCY010000428.1:0-33851 GCA_037040045.1 Phorticella flavipennis | reverse complement strand
CCCCCCTAATCCAGTATGTAAGCAGCTGGTGTAAAAAGGAAATTTTGCCCTTCAAGTCCCTACTATAATTATATTATTAAATGGTTATAAAAACCCTATCGGGTCACAGCCTGAAGCACTATTTTCCTTTATTTCTGCTTCCTGCACTGAAGAACTTTTTTTTTACGTGGATGGATTTTCAATCCTAAGCCACAACCTAGTTTTTCTAGGAGTGTCATGCCTATCGACATGAGTGGGACTCGAACCCGCACCTCTTGTTTGGGTGGACAGTGCGCTATTCACTGGTTCACCGAGGCTCCTCTGGTATTAAAGGAAACCTTCTCCTTTGAATCCCTACTACTCATGGTTAGTTCCCTCATACCGCCTACAGGTCGACTTACTCTCCTGTCGTCTATAAGGCATACCTCCTTCGTTACCCTTCTTGTATGGAAACAGAGCAAACAAATAAGTATGAAATTCAACAAGAACTTTGTGTTGATAATTTGACATTTTATTTGTCAAACACGAGGCAAACAATCAAAATGTGCCAACACTCCGTAAGTGCCGAGTGAATGGTCCCCGAGCCCCAGGACGACATATGGAATCGTTTGATGTAGTTGAAGGAGTACGAAAAACCATGTAAATTATGTAAAAGCTTCTGGGGAAGGATTTAAATTTTGGTCGGGAAAAGGCTTTTAGCTTTTGCTAAAGTTTGATTAGATTATATACGACACATAGACCATATGGTCCTTAGGGAACCTTATTGACTTCTTAATCGAAATGGTTAGGGGCCTCGGTGAATCAAACAAGAGGTGTATGTTCGAGTCCCACTGATGTTCTTAGCATTACCCTCCCAGAAAAACAAAGTTGTGGAGTAGATTTTGAAATCCACCCATTTTAAAAAGTAGTTCTTGAGTGAAAGAAGCTGAAATAAAGCAAAATTGTGCTTCAGGCTGTGATCCAATAGGGCTGTTATGCCCATATAGTAATAATAATAATCGGAATGGTGCTCATACACTCTATGAATGGAAAAAAGTTGGCTCCCACTGCGCCTCTAGGGGTCGCGGTTACCCCAGCACCTTCTACAATAAATGGATTCTATCAAGTCTTCCCGCAAGTGTGCTACCATTCAGTGGGCTTCCCTTGTGAGGAATAGATAGGTTATAGTGCAATCGCTTGGAATCCGGGTTGCTCCACAGGGAGCCTCATCATGGGCAGTGGGTTGGAGCTACACGGAATTCTGTGGCCTCTGAAGCTATTTATGCTGATTCCAATATGGATTAGAAGAACTTGAATGATCAGACAATTATATAAATATATGGTTTGAGAGTCCGATTAGATCTTGACGAATGTGTACAAGGTTTTTGAATCAGAACAATACATGGAAAAACTAGCTGAGGTCTTCGACTTAAGTTATAAAACATATTCAAAGCCTTAACCCCAACATATTTGACATTATAAATGTCTGATGCTCTGAGGGCCTCGGAATTGTACAACTTCTGGCGCTATAGGCTAATATCTGATACACACTATATGTACCTTCAATCTGGTTTTATTTTTGTGTGTGCTTTGCGTGATTGCATTGTCAGTTCGGTTGAGTTGAGTTGAGTTCGGTTGGGTTGGGTTGGGTTGGGTTGGTCTGGTCTGGTCGGGGGTTTTCGTTCCTCGAATATGTTGAATTTCGTGTGCTCGTTTTGTGTTGTTCTTATAATTGTTATTGTTGTTTAACACCCTATTTGTATGCACTAAAAGAAGGCCATATGACTATTTTTATGGCATTTTGGCAGGCATAAACATAATAAGAAACATTTAACATTTGCCTCGTTTTATAGAACAACATAGAACCATCGAACCATAGAACTGCTGAACCAATATTGAAGAAAGTTTAAAGAATCAAATGTATTTAAAGATCTTCATTTGAACAGACCACAAGCCATAAACAGCGCTGGGATTACGTGGAGAAAAACAATGTGTTCTCGTTTGTTTCTCTTTGTTTTCAATGTACTTACCTCGCCAGTCTATTCGCAAAATTATCCTTTCCGGTTGGGAGGTAAGACCCCTTTCGGATAAGAGGTAAAACCCCTACAACTTGGGCTTTTCTTGCACCAGTCGACAGTCGACGGCTTGAATTGCGCGCTGACATTTTCGCGTTTGACTTTGTCAGCAACGTCCTTGCTGTTGTCATTTGTTTGCATTGCAATAAAAGCAATAACAAGGATAACACCAACAACGACAACACCAACAACACCAACAACGACAACACCAACAACACCAACAACGACAACAACGGCAACACTCAAACAAAACAAAAGGTGATTGCGATTGCGAATTCCGTTGACGTTTTTACGGCGCATTCACAAACCCAACGAACAATTGCACAAACCGACAACGACAACGTGGAGGAAGCCAAAGAAGTCAACTCCTTCGCTCCTGCAAATGCAGCGGCCAACCAAACAACCCAACAAACCATCCAACAATCCACCCAACAACCCACCTACAACCCACCTACAACACACAAACAATACATGCAGCCCTCGTGGTATGAACACTTGCCGTGTTTTCAGTTGTTTTTTTAACTTCAAAACCCGAAAGGACACGTTAAGAAGGAAGGATCCAGCCATGCATGACGCGACACCCACTCCTCCAGCGCGCCCCGCCAGACAGAGACAGCGAGTTAATGAGCGAAAGAGACCATATTTATGCCCTCTGTTTAAACGCCTTTAGGCAGTGTCGTTTGTTTTCCCATTTCCATTTCCATTTCTGTTTTTCTTTTTTTGGATTGTTGTGCTTTTTGCCAATCTTTTATGGCTTGCCTAAGCAATGGTAAATCACTTAGGAGCAAGTGAAAAGCGGGAAAGCCCCCGAGTTAAGGCCAACGAGATGAGACAGTCCTGAAATGAGCAATGCACAACTTTCGATCATTTTGATATTTTCAAGACTTGAAATATATTTCAAATTTCAGAAACACTTAAGATTCGTTATTATCTATCGTTCCACCAAATTTCAAAATGATCGGTTTGCTAGGGCGAAAGTAACGCAACACTCATTTCAGGCTAAAAAAAACTATCGGTTTTAAATTTGTGCATCGTTTGTATTTTGAAATGTTGAAAAATATACGATATATAGTTGTGTTGGGAGCCGCGGTGGACAGCGCACAGACCCGTCAAACAAGGGATTGTGGGCTCTTGCCCCATGTCAATAACATGACCTTCCTAGGAGATATTTGGGTGCAGCATAGGATTTGCAATCCAGCCCAGTACAAAGAGATCTTCAGTGAAAGAAGCTGAAATAAAGGCAAATAGTGTTTCAAGCTGTGAACCGATGGGGTTGTTAAGGACACTATTTAAATTTTTCGTATTTTATGGTTGTGTGAAAGCTATACTTTTTTAGCGGGAAAGCGACAGGACCAGCTTGTATACATATAGAAAGACAGATGAACAGATAAATAGGCACAAAACGGGTCAGACAGATAGACATGGCCGCCACAAATTGACTTTTCGGAAAGTCTAAGAAGGATATGTTCCTCCTTGTAATGGTCTCCCGACAACTTTATAAGTGCCCATAAATTCTACAGTTCTTAGCATAACGATTTTAATTTTTGCCTATTAGATTAAGACCATATAGTAAAGCTATCCTAATAATTTCAAAACGGTCGGTTCATAAACTCCGAAGTCAAACGAAGTAGAAGTTGCCACAAAAGGGGCCAAACAGGCGATACTTTGAAGAAGATTACTCCAATGAAAGTGTATTAAATCACATGGGTTGGTCATGATGAAACAAAGGCTTATTTTAAGCCAAGGACAAATAGTTTCACAAGAAATAACAAACAAATTGTTCAGAGTTTCGCCCTAGAAAGCATTAACTTTGAGAAATCGAATACATCGTGTTTCATGAGGACAATATTGCCAAAGATTCCAGCTGCAGCTAAAGTAACTAAATACAACAGACTTTGCTAGGGATTTCACCTAAATCAAACCCAAATCCAATCGCAAGCACTTAACTATCCTATCCAAAATTTCACTGTTTTTGATTGTTCCCAATTGACATCAATCCGTACATCTTCAAATTGTTTGCGATCATTTGTAAATGCTGCCAAATTTGACTGCTCAGACTCAGCTGGTACATATTGCGGGAAGGGAGCGGAGCGACCTCCTAGGCAGGCTGTTGGCATCCTCAAGTGGCCACTTGGCATTTGGCACTCATGTAAATCTGCCCAAACGCACGACAAATTTGCGATAAATCCGAATCATTTGCCCAGATTCTCATTTCACAAATGTCAAATGCACATTAACGGCAACCCTCAAAAACTGTTGACGGGGGTTACGGACCAAATATAGTAAGAGATTACGAGCGGGTACCGGGGTAGCTGGCGGGCAATACCAGCAGCCTGTGCCGCCAGAAGCAAAATTGAAAATATGACAACGCGTTGGGTCTTATCTGGCTGCTGGACCGACCCACCGACGGACCGACCGACCGACAGCTAGTCACTTGGTCTGCTCTATTAGACTCTCGGTGCTCGGACAGAAGGATAGGAGGACAGGCACGACCCCTGTCCAACGGCCGGCTGCTTAGGGCGAGTGGCTCTTCCGGGTGCACGAATGGACGGGTGGACGGGTGCACTGGTTGGCGTACGGATACGGGTGCGAGTCAGTCTGTATGCCAATATTGTCAATGTAGTTTGACAGGACCGAAAATCCGAGGAGAAGCCATGTGATGAGGCAACCGTCATCCATCTCCGTGAGCGTCCGTCCGTCCATCCGACAAACAACAATTGAACATATTTTGCTGACATTTTAATTAATTTGACACTCGTCACACATTTTCGGTACTTTCAGTTTGTGTTCTTCAAACTCTGGTTTCTCTGGGGGTATTACGTGGCACAATATCGCAACATTCAATAGACGTGAAATGTGCAAAAATACGCCAACAAAAGCAAGCGCAGAGTCTAAAACCGATGTACAAATTAAAAAGATAATAAAGGTAATATCTATATAAGTTATAAGAAGTTATCTAGTAAGACTCAATGAGCACAAGTTGTGCTTTTGAAACCCTTTTGAGATTAGGCACTAATTGACCCAAATTAATACGTTTTAATCCTTGTTTTGCATCCAAAATCCTGAGATCAACTGACCAGAAAGGCGCGCCTAAGGTCAACTAATTAAAACTAAACCCTTTCGACTTAGCCGGGCTAATCCCGCCTCGACCATCTTCATGTGAAACAACAAACGCCCCCCGGTCCCAGGAGAATTATCAAAATTCGAGGCGTGGCAGTCAGCTAGCTTAGCAGGCGATGCGAGCAAATGTTAATTGCCAACTTTGGCTAGCGGAACCAAAGTAAGCCACACTTTCCGGAAACGCAATAAGGCCAAAATGGGCGAGTCTACTTTATTTCGCACTAACCCAAACACTGACTCCTCGACGAAAGAAAGTCAAAGGATTAAGACGCGGATCGCTGACCCTCAACGCTACGCGGCGGGTAAAGGGGTGTCGCTTGTTTTCAAAATATACAAATTGAAAACCCAGCGACCAGGTCGATCCGCCCACGGTTCCATTCGGGTTCCTTTCGGTGCCGCACACAATTGAAGGACCTTGTGCGCGACCGCGAGACTGGGTTAATAGCCTGCAACTAATTATGAATAGGACGACCTAAAAGGATTGAAAAGGAGTGAGTGAGTAACGCGTCCGTCCTCCTAAATGACAGTAGGTAGATCAGCAGTCCCTCGGTTATGCTCTGGGCATCGGAACAACGGTTACAACACTACTGTTTGCCCTTGCCGTGATTGTCGTCATTGTTTGTTTGCGATTGTCATTTTTATAGATCAGCCTTTGTTCCGGCACTGCCAACTCGATTCACCCAAAATCACCCGCCGCCGCCGCACCCGTAAAACTCGGCCGGATTAGTGGACACGAAATCGGGCTGCTGCCTTCGAAAGGATTAAGCGAAAATTAGTATGCGAAACTGTCAAGGAACCAGAACGAGGACGACGAAACGAAAGCAGAGAGATAGAAAGTTGCAAAGATAGTACGTTGGAAAGAGATGGGAAAAGACAAGAGTTCCAGAAAACACAGGTAAAAATTAGACACACGCTTCCGATGAAAATTTCCTCAAATTAAAATCAAGGTTTTCCCCTAGCGAAGAATGGATTGAAATTGTTTTATGAGTTAAGCAAACAAACAAACCGAATTGATGTGGTACTCGTAGAATAGTCAAATTTTTTTACAAAACTATATCGAAGTTTGTTTTTAAGAAGCAGAAAAATTTACTTTTTAATCATAGAAAAGGCTGTATAATCTGTAAAAACTCTAAGTGTAGCTACATACTAAATTTGATGACTTTATGGCTATATTTGGCGGTTTTATAAGGGCAGACAACTGAATAGAGTGATGTACAGAGAAACTGACTATCAGTAACCCTATAAGGTCTGCCACACCTTCCTGCATAAAAAATCTTTAGTGATTGAAGCAGAAATAAAGGCAAATAGTGACTGTGACTCAATAGGGTTATACTCAAGTCTGCGCTGCGTCAAACGGCCTCTCTATATGTGACTTTTTAGACGAATAACTTCTGTATTTATCATCCGATCCACTTGAAATTTTCAGTAAAACTTTGAAATACATTCCAAAATACGAGTGTTGAAAATCCGGTTTCAATTCAATAAATTACTCCTGTTATCAAAATTTTTTGATTTGTGGTGAAGGGGGTGTGGCATCAAAAATTTGAGAAACTTCAATTTGCGCATCATCAATGTGAACCTATGTGCCAAATTTTGTGCCTCCAGCTATAAACATTTAGCCGTCAGATAACATTTTGCCGTTTTTACTTTTTGCCATTTTAGCCCGTTTTCGGCCAATTTTGAGTCTTATAACTTTGGTGTTTATGATGCGATCCTTCTGAAATTTTCAGAATTGCTTTATGACATCGTCGTAAATATATATTTTGGAATTTGATCCATTATTATAAGAATTGTAGAAAATATAAGCACTTATATAATTTTGGGGAATCAAACTTGGATTGAAAAAATGTTTGATGGCACTTTTTGCATGACGTCTATGGGCACCGACAAACCAAATTTCACGACTCTTGCATTAAATTTGTGGCTGCTATACACATTTCGTCACTTTCCGGAACAATGGAGGGGTGTATCGAAATTTTGGGAAATCGCATTCTGCCGTTTCTATTGATTATCGGGCGAAGGGGGCGTGGTATCACCACGAACTGGATATCTGTATTGCATACACGGTCCTTCATGCCGAGTTTGAATATTCCCTTCATACCAATTTTCAATTGGGATCAGGGTATAAATATTAAAATAAGACAAAAACTAGATACTGAAAATGTATTACCCATTCCAAATCTTCTGATGGTAACTAACAATAAAATTAAGTTGAAGATGTTAAAATTATAAATTTCAATATCTCCTTAAAATTTGGTATAACAATAGATCTACCCTAGTTTGTGTTGAAACACCTTAACTGCCCAATCGACCCACATATACTCGACTTTTTAAATTGATTATATGGCGCGTTAGGTCTGAGCCCTTAAAGCTATATCAATTAGGTTTGCGTTGAGTTTCGGTGGGGGCGGAGGCTGGGTTAGTACCTGGAAAAATGTGAGGGTGTTGCGAATCAGGGAAATTTAAGTGATTTTTGGCGTACCAAAGGCAGTGGCTGACGCGTTTGTGGTGGTGGTTGCTCAAAGGATTTTCAAGGACGACAAGGACTTTGAGAACCTCAACATTCCCACATACGTCTGACTTGTCTGACTTTCGTATATAAAAATCAACTGCACATAAAACGTAGCTTAATGCGTCTTTTGTCAATAATCAATTTTCGTTGAGCTCCGCACGGCGTAATAATGCCAATTTATTTGCCCGTCGAAAGGGTTGACTGAACCCAAACTACGGCCGCCCTCACATCCCGCTCCGCCGGGCTCACCCACTGCACGTGTCCTTGGTCCTTGGTTACTGCAACCAAATTCCCGCAATTTATCTATGTGATTTTTAGATGTGTCTGAGGAGCCAGGAGAAAACTTTCGCATATAGCTTTAACTTCCCCTGGCGGTTGATAGCCCCGAATGTTACGCAAGTCAAACGCCCGATCAGTCAATCTACGGAGCGGATTAGCCGCATATCTGGTGGAAATAGGGATTACCAAAACCAGACACATGTCCCCAATCAACTTAAGCTATCGCATCATATGTATAGCTCATATTCTGCTGTACCCACGCAACTCTTTCCCACTCTCACATTCACTCACTCTGTCTGTAACTCCCATAAAGGAAAAAAATATCCAATACCATTTAGCTATATTTTGAAAGGGACTCAAAATTTGCCTGAAATTTTATAGCAAGACATAAAAAATACATATGTTGAATCAAAATAAATCAGTTTTTCGAAGAACTCGGATGGTTTTCGGTATAACTTATAAAAGTTTGGAGATATAAAATGCTTCCGTCCGGCAGGCCTGGAATTAAATTGTCCAATTTAAGAAAAAAATTCTAAAAGAATTTTTAAATATTACATCTTCAGATAATGCCTATTTAATTGCTTTGAAATTTGGTGATTCGATCGACAATAATAATATCATAGCGATACGTTTACTTGGAAAACTAAGGAAACATTTATTATTATGTCAGATATAAAATGTTGCAATCTGTGTGTATGTCCAATACGTACAGACTGTTTACCAAAGAAGGTTATGGGTCAAGTTTAATTATTATTATAAGGCCATAACAACCCTATCGGGTCAAAGCCTAAAGGACTATTTTCCATTATTTCCGCTACCTTTTCTGAAGTTATTTTTTTATGTGGATGGATTTCAAATCCTATGCACAACCTAGTTTAAGTGGGAATTGTGGGTTTCTAGTCCCAAGGTCCCTGAGTTAAATTGCTAAAAACTGAGGTACTACAATACTATGGGCCGTGCAATTCGCACGATATCGTTAGAAAGATGATATTTTTTGCAAAAAACATAATAGGAGATGTGTTGATCACTTGACTCTTTAGTGTTTATGGTCCTGATACTGTAACATTCCCACAGTTTCGATTGAACAGGAACTAAACATTAGCCAAAAATTTGTAACCACTTGAAAAAAGATGTTTTGATGAAACATAAGACGTCTGGTCCACATTTTCACTGCACTGCTGAATCGTAAAAAAATCGGCACGTTTCGAAAGCGGATCGTGAATTTTGACGCAAAATGAATCACTGTATCAAGTGAAATCGGTCTTGATCGAAGTACAGTGAGTTGGCACAAAACGGTTTCCAAGAAAGGATTGACGGAATGCACGGAATCATCTGCTATGATATATGCTCCATTACGACCAAGCTCTTAATTCGAATGAGTGTAATCTCAGCAATTAGGGGCCTCGGTGGGCCAGTGAATAGCGCACTTTCTATCCAAACAAGAGGTGTGGGTTCAAGTACCACTCATGTCGATAGCATGACCCTCCTAGGAAATTCATCCAAAAGAAAGGGTTTCAGTGAAGGAAACGGAAATAAAGACTGTGTACATATATAGCACGCATATCCGCGAGCTTCGGTTCTTGGTTCCGAGATTGGAAGGTTCTTATGAATTCAAATTATACTGGACCTCATACCAAACGATTACAAACTGTTTCTGTTCCTGTCTATGGCGCATGATTTGGCTATTATAGAATTGGCTTCAAGAGAAGCTTACGTACATCGATTGTTCCAGTTTTTTGCTAATAGAGACAAGTTTATCTATGAGATGAACACAATGAAATTTCATTGAAACACTTTGTACGATATTTGTCATATATGCAATTCTTGACGAAGCACATTATGTCTCTATATAGATAGGTATTATGTTCATTATGTTAGTCAGCTTCAGACCGGGCATGTCTCAATGAATTCAATGGCCACTGAAGTGTCTTTGTTGTATACCACCCAGTAGGTTGGCTGGTCATAAGTGGTTCTTGGTGCTTGTCCTGGTCCTTGTTTCGTGGTTCGTGGTCCATTGATAATGGGTTCTGTTATCTTGGAACGCAGGTGACAAAGCAAATTTGGCATTTGGCTTGTTGCGTTTGTTGACTTCATTTGGTGACCGTCCGACCACACGCACTGGAACTGGAGGACTATGGACTGGAGACTGTAGAGTCTTTAATGACAACAATTAGTGCAGATTTCTTATGGCATTCGCCAGGATATGTCAATGCTGATTTTTGTGTTCCTATTGTGTTTTAGTCCTTAAAAACTGAGTTGTTGTGAATGGCGCAGGGAGCACGGAGCAGGGAGCAGAGAGCAAGGGCCACGGGATGCTACGCCGGAGCAAGTGCAATGCACTTCTCGACGGCACGACAGGACGACACAACGGCGACAACATAATCAGCAGCCAAAGGGGCAGCGGGGTGCACTGCGTCCGGCTGTGCAAGATGCTGGAAGCCATTTGCCACTTTGGCCACGGGGAAGTGGCGTGCGGCGAAGCGTGAAAAGGCAGACAGCGGCCATGATCGAGGGACAGAGAGGAGGCATACGGAGCAAGCGAGGCCGCAGAAAAAGGATGCAAAATAACGCTGCTCAGGCACTTCAATTATGAGAAAAGTAAATATTTTGTAAAAACAACACAACAGGATATCAATTGAGAATCGGGAGAATTATATGCCGAGCGCATTATCAAAATGTGCCCATGTGTATATAACAGTGCTCACGATGAGTGTACGGGTGTACGGGAGTGTACGGGTGTGTGTGTGTGTGCGAGTTTCCTGACTTTTGAATAACTCAATTTAACACAAAGTCAATGGATGAGCTGCTGCAGCCTGCGGCACACTCCTGAAATGAAAAGGGGCCACCCCGGAAGCCGAAAACTGTAGTTTTTTTGCATCTCCTTGCACGGGTGTGTGTCCTGCTGCCCGGTAAATGGGCATTTCTGCAACAATTTCTGCCAACAGCTGCCCTTGAACACCTTTGCAGTTGCCTCATCCTTCGAGTCAGCCTCATCCTTAGTTTCAGCCTCATCCTTCGAGTCAGCCTTAACCTCAACCTCAGCCTACTAACATTACGTAAGACCATAAAGCACGGACGCGCGCTCTTTCCGCGAAACTCAACAATTGTCTCGCCGCAACCGCCGCGTGTCAACCTAAAAAACTAAAAAACTAGAAATCTAAAAAACTGAAAAAACTGAAAAACTGAAAAACTGTATAAAGAACTGCACTAGAAGTCCCACTGACTCAACCATATAAACCAAAACACCAAAAAAAAACTGAAAAAACTCGAGAGCCGCAAATGGCAAAGGATACAAAAAACTGAACAATAAAGGAGCAAACCTCATGGCATTGCGTAAAAAAATCCACGTCAAAATTCTCCGAAATTCTCTTCTTCACAAGTCGCAAAAACTTACGTAACTCCTCAATATTTGCGACGTTTCAGTTAGTTTTTTAAACTCAAATTACATTGTTTTTTGGCCGAAAAATGAGTTTCTAAAAAATTAGCAAACCAAAAAAAAAAATACTCAATAAAAAAACATGGGTTTTACGATAGGGATCGATAGCCCATCTCTTGGCTGGATACTTTTGCACAATGAAAACGAAATTCCATCTATTTCACCAGGTTCGAACCAGGCTCTGCTATAAATAATAGTTTATCTGACGATATGTCAGAATATCCGATATTTAATACCCAAATTTCTCTTTTATTTTATAAAAATTTTCCTTTTTAGAATTTGTAGAACTCTGAATATATCATCTTTATATGCCAAAATAAGTATGTATATGTTAAGTAAGGCTTAGATATAATACAGTTTTCGAAACTATAATACAATATATATACTATATATATATATACTATATAAAAATTTGACAACTTCTGATACCAAAGAAACCTACTTCTAGCGGGAAGAAGAGTAAAAAAAGGACTTCCACAAATAAATCCAATTTTTATTATATGTTTCACATCATATAAAGCGAATTCTATTATTTTACAACAATTTAGGAGGTTTTCCAATTCCAAGGTTCTCTCATTCATCTTTATTTTTCATAATTTTCATAATTCAAGCGCTAACTTCCATGTCTGTGGTCTAAGGAATGTCTATATATATAACTATTATTGTATCGTATCGTTATTGACTTCTAAAAACTCATTTGCCTTATACAGAATGGGCAGCAGTCCAGGTTAAGCCTATAACTCATCTTACAATTAGATTTTATTTGGGTAACCTTACTTATTAACCGATCAGCACCCTATATTAGTCTACGGCTATGATAACGTAGCCATTGTCAGCTCTATATACCTATGGTTTCCCAAGCTCTTGAAGTTATAGAATTCATTCGAAAAAGTTTTTATCTATCCAATTTTATCTTATTTGAATCGCGCTTTCTTTATAGTTTTTCGAAACATTTCATTAAAAAAAATTTATATATCACTTACAGATAATAATTTTATCTACCCTAATTGTAAAATTAGCATATATCGCGAGGGATTTACCCAGGAAGACTATATAAAAAAAACTAAAAACAAAATTTAAACTTATAAAAGAGCCAGAAATTCCACTTCCCTGGGCTGAAAACTATATAGAAAATATAGAAAATAACCCATTCAATTCATTCAACTCAATTTTCCAATATGATAGAAATGATATATATAATTTTTATTTTTGGGGGATTTTATAATAAACTTTTACTTATAAGCCAGCTGAATATCTTATATGGTTTCCGATCCTGAAATTTGGTACCTATATCTAATATAGTTTCCGATCCTGAAATTTGGTACCTATATCTAATATAGTTTCCGATCCTGAAATTTGGTACCTATAGACAATATTAGACAAATTCAAATGTTTTAGCTTGATAAACATGGGAAACCTGGGCAATGCCTCCCTCAATACACTAACAATAAATGTCTCTTTTTAAGTTATCAAAATCTGAATTCCACTTAATCGTTAATCCAATAGCTATAGCTGTTTACAAATCTGGTATTAATGTCAGACACGTCGGCATCCGGCCAAAGGCGCTGGATTTGTGCTCTTTTATTATTTATATTATTTAAGATCTGGTGCCATTTGACATGTCAGCTATATCCAATGTGCCAGATGACCTCGTTGTATTTTGGAGGCAACAGAGCAACCCTTAACGGAATGGGAATGGAAACAGAGGAACGTAGGATAGGGAACAAGAGGCGAGGGCTGGCAACTCTCGTACACTCATCAATACATACATTTATATCGAGGGGCCCTATAATTAGCGTAATTACCTCAACAGCCTACTAAATTTGAGAAAAATGCAAACAAAAATTAAGAAATCACAACATTTATATCCCCCTGTCAACGGGCAAACGAGGCAATGTGCCAATGAGTCCTACCATCCTGTGTGCAACAAAGGGGACTCTGAAACTCAATGCCCAATCGATATACCCAGTGTGTGTAAGCGTGTGTGTGTCTATGGGTTCTTTTCCTTTTGCTAGTTTTTTGTATACTCCGGGCCCGGGTCGGCCGGCCCGGGCCTGGCAACTGGCAAACAATTGAGTCAAAATCGGCAGGCAACTTCTAATGACAGGGTGGATTGCAATTTTACGATTTAATTTTGGCATCACACGCTACTGGGATAGCCGGAGATTTGCAGTTGGTAGGTTGCATTGTCAGGATTGTTGAGGATTCGAGATTCGGGATTCCTTTTGGAAATTACAGTGGCTGCCACTTCCGCCAAACAGTTTCTGCTAATTGAGCCACAAGCAACTTCTGATGATTTGCCAAAAAATATACCATCCAAACAAATAGAAACATTATCATTAGTCAGACCCGTAATTCCAACGAAGACCACCGGACAAACTGCAGATCATTCCGTCTCCAGACCGAGCCAGACCATTAGCCCTTTTGTCAGCCGCATATTACGCATTTACATGGAATCTTTCTTTAACTCCTTCTCCGTTCTTTTGACCCGATGTTATGGCTACGGTGCTACTGTGCGGCACGAACATAATTAATATAATGAAAATATTTTGCCCATCGGCACTTTTGAAGTCGCCTTGTTATGGGAATAACATCCCAAGGGGAAGTTCCGTCTGGTCCATTTCGTTGAAATATGCTTTGCAAGATCCTTTCGAAGGAACTTCACTCGAATCTAGAGTGAAGATGGGGAAATAATGGGAGCAGCAGTGCTACAAAGGGGGCCTCGGTGGTCCAGTGGATAGCGCAAGAGCTACGAGGTTCGAGTCCCGCTCATGCCTTTAAGCAGGACCATCCTAGAAAAACTAGATTGTGGCGTAGGATTTGAAATCCACCCACATAAAAATGTTCTTCAGTGAAGCAAGCAGAAAAAGAGGAAAACAGGGCTTCAGTTTTTGACCCGAAAGGGTAATAGTAGTGCTACAATTGCTTTTTTCGATTCGACAGTTTCGAAGCTTGGGATTTATTATACATATGTATTATTTATTTTACACTGGCACAATTAATTTGTTTGATTACCGATTGAGTTATAGAATCAATGAGAATATCATGAATATGTCGAATAAGTGTTCCTGAACATCCTTTTGCATATTTTATAAATCGGCGACTCGAGTCGCTCTTTCCTCTCGGGTTTTCCTTCGCTTTTGCCCATGTCAACTTTTTCGGGGTTGAACGGCTTTAGCTTAATATATGATTTCCGCATAATGCGGATGGGATTGGCCGTGGCCAAAGGACGCAGATTCTCTATGTATGGTGCCATAACGTTTGTGGTATGTTCACGTGGATGCGGCACGACTTTCAATGGTGTTGGAAATGGATAATACAGCTTTACGTACGGCACTACTTGAAACGGCGTTGGGGATTCATAGTCTAGTTGCTTTTGTAGAGACATTAGGCTCTCCATGCGTTCCTGAATTCTCAATCTCTCCGCCATAGCCTTAACCGACTTGGATCTTTCGCGAACTTTTTCCATATTGTCCTGCTGCACTTTAAAGATCTTCTCCATGCTTTTGCGCATGACGCTCGGCTGTGCCGCGGGCCGCATTGGACGCGAGTCCTGGCCCGACCGTTGGTATGGAATTACGGTAATCTTCGGGGTCAAATGTTGCACGTATCTTGTCTGTTGCTCCGCCCGTTCCTCCTCCTCCTCCTGTTCCTTCTTCTCCTCCACCTCCTGTATCGTCGGGAATGACCGCTGGTAGCGCGCGGTAAAGTGGGGAGCAGGCGTTGGTCTTTGCTGATAATTTTGACTGTGATTTTGCATTTGGCGAAGATCTCGCGCCTTGCCAATTTGTCTCAGATGCGAGCTATGCAGCTGTTGCGGCACAGGGGGCAACACTCTTGCCACCGACTGTTTCGTCCGTTTTGGGTTATTCGCTAATGTTGCAAATCTCTTTAAAATATTAAATTTCGGATGTACCGTCAATTTGGGGTCTCTTTCGCTCGAGGGTTTCACCTTTGGTTGGACATTGAATGCCTTTATAACGACACCCTCCCGTCTACCATCGTCATCTGTGTCGTATTTTAAAAATTCTACATATTTGCTGGGCGGCGGCCCCGGCAACTCCTCCTCAGGCGAAACTACGGGTGGCACACATGGCTTCACCACCTGATGCCGCAACATGCTAACAGCGCTGGGAAACGGGAATTTCGGCAGTGACATATTACGCTTCAAAACCATGCTTTATGCGACTGTGCAATAGATAAAGATATTGAAATAGATATAGAAACAGATCACAGCAAATACATATAATTCAAACGCCCCGGAGGAAGGAAGGTCCTTGCCTTCCTTCCTTCCTTCCTTCAACACTCACATGTACGCATATAGCTAAATCGGCTGAGAAGGGCTGGCAAAATTTAAAAAACGTTTGATTTTTCAATTTTCGGTCAGCAGTGTACCATAGACTCGCGAATTTTGGACTGACTATAGCCAAGGCAAATGATTAAATGTGTAAAACAGTAAAAGATGATTGTGTGAATGTTTAGAAAGAAAACTAAATTTCGAACACAAGAAAGTTTCCTCGATAAACTAAACAAGTCCAAAGCCTACTTATATATGAAGAATACCCAATACAAATTTAGGAAAGTTATTCCAAAATTTGGATTTAATTTTTAGAAATTTACAGAAAATATTGTAGTACGCTTTCGAAAAATGTTGAATGCCACTTTCTGCATAGGATCTATGGACACCTACATACAACATTTCATCATAAAAATTCTGGCTGCTGGGCCCATTCCGTAACTTTCCGCGAAAATGGAAGGGTTTATCAAAATTTTGTGCAAGTTTCATTTGCAGTTTCCATTTATAGCCCCGCATACCAAATTTGGAGCCGATAGTTTAATATATGACAAAGTTATGGTCATTTTATCGAAAAACGAATTAATCGAAAAAAGAATTTATCGTTTATCCAGTGGAGGGAACATTAAATGGTCAGAACACGATATATGTTCATGCCAAGTTTCAAGACTCTAGCTCTTATGTTTTCCAAAAACGATGCGTCCATACAGACGAACAGACTGACATAACCATATGAACTCTGGGTCTACCACGCCTCCTTCTGGCTGTTACAAACATAACTATTATACCCCTATTTCCCATTTTTATACCCTGATCCCAATTGAAAATTGGTATGAAGAGTATAATAAGTTTGTGCAAATGATTCAAATTGGACCAGAACTTGAATATAATTACCCCATTATACCTGATGAAAGTCAACTGTCATATATACCAAATAGGGGGTTTTTCAATATTGAAACAAGTTACAAACTTATGATTATGATTTTTGCTATAGACCTTTATATCATTACCAATACTACCAATTTTGGTGCCCATATCTCAATTGGGTATATGTCTATAGTGTTCGAGTATATTTAAAAAAAGTAAATAACTCCGGATTCATGGACTTTCTCTAGAGAGATTTGCTTACATTGTATTTAAAATACACTATTTTTCCATGCAAAAAAAAGGAGAAGAAAAATACACATAATTTTCGTTTGGATCAAATTGTTCACCATTTCATCATCGAGATGTTGTCCTTTCTGAACATGCCTTTGCACAAAATGGCTATGGGAGATTCCAATCTCTTAGCCTTTTCAATATGCGGATCTGCAGAGCTGTTTTCGGAAGCCTCAGAATTGTCACATTGAGCTTCAGAAAAAGTGTTGCAAACTGGAGCAACATTCCTTTGGGTGTTGGACACGGAACCCAAGTCGACATATTCAGTTATATTCCTGTTCGTATTTTGAATTTCGCATGGATCTGGCATTGGATCCTCGTCCAGTTTCTTTTGTATCGACATCAGGTGTTCCATGCGTTTCTGTTTCTGAAGTTTCTCCTCCATAATGCCAAGGACTTTTTCGTGAGCCCGTATCCTTTCCATGTGCTTATACTGCATCTTAAATATCTTTAAAACACGATCTTTCGACGGTGCTGGCGATGGTCCAGATTGAGATTCCATTTGGTTTCTTTGACCGCGTTGTAGCTTTTCTAGTTTTCTTGGTTGACATTGCGAAGAAGCCGAATCTGTGTGTTCAATTCTTTTGGTTTTATTTCCATACTTCGACAGATTGTTTAAGATCTTTGGTTTCGAGTTCAAAAGATTTGGCTCAGCATCCTTCAGTTGATTCACAATGTATTTGAAGGCCTCGGAGTTACTCGAATCTTCTAAGCTTTTGTTACCCTGTCTTTTATTTTGTTTTCCTTTTGCAGTCGGCGCCTCAGAACTGAGATGATTATCTTCCACATATTTTGAGAAATCCAAATATTTATTAGATACTTGCTTCTCAATCTCCGGATTTATATTGCTGTCGGAAGTACTAGGGAGCTCATTCATAACTACGGGTGGCTTACACGCCTTAACTAACTGATGCCGTGACGGATTCACGGGAATTGGATATGGAAATACCGGCATTGACAAACTACGATTCAAAAACATATTAGACGCAACTGTGGAAAGAAAATGTATGAGATTCTTTTGGGGAATCGGCCATATCGGGTTATATATAACTCAACTCACATGTGCGTATATGGAGAAACCGGTTGAACAAAGGCTTATTCATTAAGTGCGCCATTATGTTATCTAAAATTTTGGGTAAGCAATATTAATTGAACTTAAAAATTTGTTTTTGTGTTGTTTGATTTCCGAAAAGAAACTAGAAAATTAAATTAAATTATTGGCGACCGAACAACGGAAAGTTTAGAAATGAAGTAAAATCCTGAGCCACTTTTGTTGAACTTACAAAAAAAATTACATAAATTTGGGAAAAAATAAATAACTAAAAACACTAAGATTCCCCTGTCATAATTTGTGAAAAAATCGGAAAAAGTGCGTAAAAATCTTCTGCAGAATGTTAATAATGGGAAGAAGGGTATAATAGTTTAGTTGGAATTTATATAACAGACCAAAAGAATTAGGTTGTAGCATAGTATTTGAAATCTACCCATGTAAAACGAGATCTTCAGTGAAGGAAGCAGAAATAGAGAAGTAAAAAGTGCTTCAGGCTTTGACCCGATAGGGTTTGTTATGGCCATGTAATAATAATAATGTAACAGGCACAAGGAGGCGTGGCAGACCCCATAAAGTATACATATTCTTGATCAGCATCAATAGCCGAGTCGATATAACCATGTCCATCTGTCCGTCCGTCTGTGTGATCTCGGAAACTACGAAAGCTACAGACTTCCAACTTGGCATGAAGATCCGTGTATAGCAGTACGAGTTTGTTTCAAATTTCTGATTTCGCCCGATAATCGATAAAAACTATTTTCGATAAAATGGCTAAAACTTAGGCATTTATAGATCATCCGACACCAAACTCGGTCTAGAGGGTCACAATTAGAAACTAAAGAATGGAATTTCCCAAAATTTTGATACACCCTTCCATTTTCCTGGAAAGTGACGAAATGTGAATTGCACCCATAATTTGTATGTTAAAGTCATGAAATTTGGTGTGTATGTGCCCAAAGACCCTACGTAGGAAATGGCATCCAAAAATTTTTCATCCTAATTTGGACCCCTCTAAAATAAATAAGTGTTTATATTTTCTACAATCTTTATTATAATGGTTCGAAATATAAGATGTATATTCACGATGATGTCATCTTCCAATCCTTAAATTTTCAGAATGATCGGATAATAAACACCGAATTTAGAAGAGCTACAAGTAACCGAAAACGGGCTAAAATGGCAAAAGATGAAAAAATAATATAATAATAATAATAATATTATACTTGCTATGCACCATTCCACTCTTTGGATATTGATCAAAACTTTTTTCAAAATTATATATTTTTTTCTAATTTAAACGTAAATGGGCAAAAAAATAATATTGTTAGAAAAATAATGCATAAAATTTGTATATCCGTCAGTAGCACGATGACAAGAGTCCCGCCTTATGGTTATATCGGTCATGCCCTTTTAATTTTCCTCAATGGTATCAAAAGTAAAATGAAGTTGTGATCAAATAAGCGAGAAGTGTCCCATTACGAGGGTCAGTTAGTAGGAAATGAGCATTACATGGCTAAGTACTCGTACCAGGGGCAACAACATGGGATCACGTCGATAATGTTATGGATACCTTATTACGTTATATAATAGACACTCCGTTGAGAGCCTAATAAAAGCGCAGGGTAGTTTATGCTGACACGGTGCGTTGACGGCCGGCAGGGGATGCAAACACCGGATAAACGAGCCGGCAATACAGACATTTGTTATAATTATACTATATAATGGCCAAACAGGAAAAATTATGGAAAACCGTGCGATGCACACAAAGCCAAATTGAAAAGTTCTTTTTTCCCCGATTCTGCCACGATGTGTTAAAAAAAAAATAAGTAAAAACATAGGTTCAAGCATATTTGATGAGTTCGGCAATTGCCACTTCAGAACCGAACGACGGAATCAAAGCGAATTTATGACTACGAGGACGAAATCCCCCGAAAAAAAGAAGAAACTTTTGCATTATTCATGCGTTTAAGGTAAACATACAATTTAAAAGTACAAAAAGCCGGAATGAGAAGTGACACACGGATGGTATAAGATTTGGACGTCGCGAGGGTAGCTCCAATCATTTGTTAGCTTCAAGTTTTGGTCAAAAAAGCAGTATGTAGTATAGCTATATCACCCAATACTTTCCACTTATACCAAATATTTTTTAGCATACTTGGAAGTTCTAGAACTTTAAAGGGGGGCCTTGTTGGATCAGTAGATAGCGCAATGTACCGCCATACAAGAGGTGTGGGTTCGACTCTCCTAGAAAAAGGTTGAAGTACACCCAAGTAAAAAGAGTTATTCAGTGAAAGAAGCAGAAAAATAGTGCTTGAGGCTGTGACCCGATAGGGTGATCATATAATACAAGAACTTTAAATATACAATTAAATTGTCAAGTTTTTCTTATAGCCCTACATTAGTGGATTGTTAAGTGATTCTATTCAAAAGTCTGAGCAATCTGGGCTCCATAATAGAAGAGGTCAGAAAGGTTAAGTCCAGAGAGCTCAAGTTCAAGTTAAACTCTACGCAGATTAGGGCTTATGTAGGGTAGATCAGGGTCCTCAATGGAATAGTGGATAGCGCACTGCCCCGCCAAACAAGAGGTGTGGGTTCAAGTCCCACTCATGTTGTTTGGCATGGCCCTCCCAGAAAAACTAGGTTCTGGCGTAGGATTTGAAACCCACCCACATAAAAAAAGTTCTTCTGTATCAAAGGAAAATTGTGCTTCAGCCTTTGACCCGATAGGATTGTTGTAGCCATATAATAATAATACATTATAATATTTATTCTTAGATAACTTGCCAATTTGTTGTCCGATCTTAATGAAACTTTCAAGATAGCTTTTTATGACATAAAGTTTTTGAAAGTTTTCATTTGTTATTATCAGCGCTTGAAACGTTTTGAGTAAATGGGCTTCATTTATATGGGAAATACTTTCGAGCAAAAGTGGGATAAAGACTTTTCCACAAGCTGGGCTGTTTTTGTGTAGCAGCAGAATTTCGGTTTTGTATAGCCCCCATATCGCTTGAGCCATATCTGAAAAGATTTCTCTCAAATTTCCCTGAGTCAAGGGGACTTTTAAAGGGAAGTTGGATCATATCTATTATTATTATTATTTATTATATGGCCATAACAAACTTTTCGGGTCAAAGCCTGAAGCAGTTTTTTTCCCTTTATTTCCGCTTCCTTCACTGAAGAACTTTTTAAAGTGGGTGGATTTCAAATCCTACGCCACAACCTAGTTTTTGTACGAGAGTCATGCCTATCGACATGAGCGGGACTCGAACTCGCACCTCTTGTTTGGCGGTACTTTGCGTTATCCACTGATCCACCGAGGCCCCTAATGGATCAAATCCCAATGGATCATATTTAGTAACTGGTATTGTTGTATCACTTGTCAAGGGTGTCGAGCTTAAAACTTCAGGAAGAACCCTCGTTGTTTTATAGTTACCAAAAAATGATTTCGGTTGACAGCCAACAGTCAGCACCGTGTCAGAAATCACAGTAACAACAACAACAACAACAACAATGGTTACAACATTAAGGACTAACGAAAATAAATATGGCGAGAAGAGGATACGCTGGTAGACCTGGCGGCGGGCTCATCCAAGTGCCTGGGCCTGGGGACCGGAGGGCGACGAATGCAAAATGTATGGAACTGTAGCGACAACAACAATGTGTAACTACTTGAAACGGTAACAAGGGGAGGCAAAAGGACCTCGCCAAGGTACTCGATGGACGAATCCGGCCCATGGTTCATTGACGTAACAAATTGAAACTTCCTTTGGGAACGTCTCCGGCTCCCGACTCGGGCGCAATATGCGCCTTGATGTTCTTGATGACGACCATCATGATGATGATGATGATGATGATGATGATGTAACCCCCAAAACACACCAAAAAAAAAAAAGAAATATGCGTTTCGTTTTTTTTGGGTCAGGTAAAATTGCTATTATAACTGGTGGCAATTGCGACAGGGAGTGAGCGGAAGTGCAGCGAGTATCTCACAGATACGCATATTAATGGCACAGATTGTGACGCACTGATAGCCCCGAGACCAGAGAGCAGAGAGCCCGGCTACTTGAATTACATTTACATGTCACTTGTAGTACCATACCCTCTTTCTCTATATCTATCTATATCCCTCTGGCCAGCTTTCTGTGTCTGTTTCAGCCAATTTGCCCGCCCGCGCCAAAGATGATAAGAATCCATCAACCCGTCCTAAGCGCATTACCGCGATGAGATCTGGAATGGGACACTGCAGCAGGCAGTCCGTACTCAAATTCATTCATGAAAATCTGAAGAGATCTTTGTGCAGCTTGTATTATGTCAGCCTCAGCCGGGTATGAGTTTGTTTACCTCACAGATATACGATATATTCTCAAATGTGAATACAGATGCCTTAAATGTGCGAATCGCGATAGCAATGAATGCCATTTAGTCTTAACAGAACAGAGCTCCGATACCAATACCGAAACCGAGAGCGAAACCGAGACCCACACGGAGACCGAGACCATGCCCATGTCGGAACAGACAGAGCGACGGGAGCATTCTCATCCGCCTGGCAGCAGGTCGTAAAAATCTTCCGGCCACTTGCAAAAAATTGTTGTAAATCTTTTAACTACATCTCATGGCACATAGCACATAGCCCGGCAGACGCTGGATACATCAAAGTGGCGCCCCTTGTTGCAACCACATGAAAAGCAAATGGAGGAACATTGTTGCAACATCAACAACATCAACACCGAACAGCGGGCAGCTCTATCTAACCATCTAGACCATATTATGTTCGTTACGTTGAAGTCCTCCAAAATCCTTCAAATCTTTCATAAAATATACATATATCTTTTTTGACTTTTGGGAATTATTAATTTTTTTTTTTAATGAAGATATAACAAGTAGGGAAAGTTGATTTTCGGCGCGACAAAGATTTAATACTCTTTTCGAAGACAGCCGAAGAGACCCAAGAACATTGGGTGTATGTGAACTTTCAATGCAATACTTTGGAAAACATGGAAAATGCAGAAAAAACCCGATATTTGGTTACATGGCAAATATGGTTTATGGCAATGAAATTTGATGGAGCAGTAGATATATATACGATTTTTGGGAGTGTGTGAACTTTCAACGCAATACTTTAGTAAACATGGGAAATACAAAACAAACCCGATTTTTGGTTATATGGCAACTATATGATATAAAAGTCCGATCCTTATGAAATTTTATGGAGCAGTAGATAATTATGAATTTTGGGAGTATGTGAACTTTCAGTCCAATAAGCTAGAAAACATGGAAAATACAGAAAAAACACTATTTTTGGATATATGGCAAATATGGTTTATGGCAATGAAATTTGATGGAGCAGTAGATATATATACGATTTTTGGGAATGTGTGAACTTTCAACGCAATACTTTAGTAAACATGGGAAATACAAAACAAACCCGATTTTCGGTTATATGGCAACTATATGATATAAAAGTCCGATCCATATGAAATTTGATGGAGCAGTAGATAATTACTATTTTTGGGAGCATGTGAACTTTTAGTACAATAAGTTAGAAAACATGGGATATATGGACAAAACCGATTTTTTGTTATAACACAACTATATTATATAGTGGTCCGACCCACCGGTTCGCATAACAAAAGAAGGTTATGTGGCAATTTTCATTATGATAGCTCAAGAATTGACCAGTTTCCATACATACAGATAGACAGACACACAGACATAGCTCCATCGATTTCTTTTGTCCTCTTGACCATTCTGAATAAAACTTTTGGGAGTCTACGAAGTTTCCTTTAATGCATTACATACTTTCGGGCAAAGTGAATATACTAATTTCTTAGTAAAAATTGCATATTTTTGCATAAGCAATTTTAGTTTTTCCGAATTTTCTTAACTGCTTTCAGAGAATTGCTTACAATGTTTGAGGCAAAAATGTCATAAATATAATATTATTATATAAGAGCCATAACAACTCTATCGGTTCAAAGCCTGAAGCACTATTTTCCTTTATTCGGCTTCCTTCACTGGAGAACGTTTTTTACGTGGGTGAATTTCAAGTCCTACGCCACAAACTAGTTTTTCTAGGAAGGTCATGCCTATCGACACGAGCGGGACTTGAACTCGCACCTCTTGTTTAGGGGGACAGTGCGCTATCCCCTGGTCCACCGAGGCTCCGAGATTTATTCGGAAATTCCATAAAATGTATCTGTCAAAATTCAATAAGTAGTCAAGATTTATAGTTTTCTTAAATGAGAATTATGTTTGATTTATATCGTTTCACACTTTGAGCTCGGAAAAATTTACCAGAAATTTCTTCTTTTTCTAAACTAACAATATTCAGAATTTTTCCAAATTCGGATAGTTTCTGTCAAATAAAGTTAATAGAATAAAGAAAATATGCAAACTTTAAATTCTCCAAAATGATATCATAATGATATCATAAAATACATCTATAACTCAGTTGTATGACACTTTGCAGCGTTCAATACAGCTGTTAGATTATTTAGGGAATTGTTTTCGGGAACGGGAAAGACAGGGGTTGGGGGGTGTTTGCTCATTAAAAAATTCGTAATTTTTATTGAGACGCTGGGAGAAATATTGGACAGGCTTAATTGGTTTGTTATGGTTATGGTTATGGTTTATGGAAAAACGTCGAATGGGCGCACCAAATGTTAACTAGAAATTCCTAAATGATAAAGGTTCAACATCCGGTTATCCGTTTGACATGTGCACGGTGCACGGTGTGCGGTGTATGGTGTAGGAGGTACTCCGTCCATGTCCAGTCGTCGTATGTGATAAACATTGTCGATTGGGTGATTGAACCTGTGTTGTGCCAGCAATTTGTGATCATTAAAATGAGTTCCGATGCGGAGTTGAAGGCGACGTTTAAATGGACAACCGAAAGTGTCATACGGTTACAGAGGTGAAGGCAAACCCGCACTGGGTGCCCGGGAACACTGGTCGCAACATGTGGGAAATGAGTTGAGCAATTAAAATAAGTGCCTCCGGAGTTGGGAAATGATCTACCAGTTGGTTACCCTGCAAACGAGGTTGGATATTTCTCAATATATTTTGTGTTTGGCAAGCTAAAGACGCTGTGACTATGCCGGGGTTTTGTGCTTGCTGAATATACCCCTTTTACAAACATACTAAGGGCATAGGGTATAACATGATGTTGGAGAAGAGGAAGAAAAAAATAAGCCAGGAAATCGAATGAAGACAATAGAATTGCGGCCGAACGGTCGTCGTAATTGTTGGCGTTGGTCATGGTGAACCGTAACAACAGCAACTGTCAGGCATCATCGCGAGAGGTTACCTGTTCCGGAGGTCGGAGTTCGACGGAGCCCCCTACAGAAACGAAAATAAAACAAGTGTTGGCCAAACACGTGCGTGGGAGCTGAGACTTGGCCAGGGTCTAATTAGGGCTTAATACACATGGCAACCAGCTCACACATGAAGCAGCTGTTGTCTCAGCTCAACTTCTCAACTCACCTGGCCCTGAACCTGGCCCTGACCGTAGCCTCTAACTGGTGTTTGTGTTTACGTTGTAGATTTATGTAAATTAGCTTGGACCGAGCATCCTTTGACCTGAACATAGGCGCAAATGATTCCCAGAAGGCAGCAGCAAAGAGCAGCGCTTGCCCTGTCCCAGGGGCAACTCTTTCATTCACGTGAAGTGATTTTTATTTAATTTACATAGGCATACAAAGTGTAGGGTAAAATATTTGTCCAGGAATGCGCATTGCTTTATGACATTGTTGTAAACCCTTTTAGCATACACGGGCCAATACTCTTCCCTGGCATGCGCAGATCCTTACGCCGTCCATCCATTCTCTATCCTTTACTCCAGGCAATTGGACAGTTGGTCAGTTGGACAGTGGGACAGTTGGACAGTTGGACAGTCGTCCAGTTGGACACAGAGACCGCCCTGACCACCCTGACCACCCTGGCCACTGTTGATTTTTCGCGGTCTAATAAAACAGGAGGAACAAAAAAAGGTTTGGCTAGCCAAAGAGTTGAGGCTTTGCTCACAAAACGCACAACGGCGGCGGCATCGTGTTAAATGCTAAGAAAAATCATCGCATTTTTCCACGGAAATCACGAACAACCTTTTCGGGTTCTCCTTTTTCTCCAGTTTTTTCCGCGGCGGCGGCCTGCCCTTTGTTCTTTGGGTGTGAGCATTTGCATAACGCCGTGCCTTGCCGTGCCCGGCCGTGCCATGGCCGACTTACCCGACTTTGCCAATATATGCACCATGTCTCCAATCCGAGCACAACCCCTAAATACTGGAACTTCAATGGGTCGATCTGAAACAGTGGGTCCCACGTAAGAAATGGTACCAACGAATTACATGAAATATGGGAGGATGGCGGAATATATGCGATAGAACGGTTAGAGGCCTCGGTGGACCAGGTGTGGGCTCGAGTCCCACTCATGTCGATAGCATCACCCTCCAAGAAAAACTAGATTATAGCGTAGGATATGAAATCCATCCACGTAAAAAAAAGGAAGGAAGCAGATATAAAAGGCAAATAGTGCTTCAGGCCGTGACCCAATCAGGTTCTTATAGCTACAATTTCTTTGATATAGGAAGGGTTCTTTATTAAAAATTTAGCTACATTTTTTAGTGCATTTTCGGCATCCCTTAATATAATTTATTTCTGATAATATTTAAATTCCAAATGACTCTCGACATAATTGGGACTCGAACTCACGAGCTCTTGTTCGACGGGACAGTGCTCTGTCAATTGTTCCACCGAGGCGTATTTTACCATTTTCCATCAAAATCGTAAAAATTCAGTTCAAGAAGTCAAAAATTATGTGATGTGTACGGAGGATGCATCATGTCCTGGTAGGACTTTTGAAATCGATGTGTAAACCACAAAGTCGTTGGACGAATAACAACTCGAGAGATTGCAGGAAGATTAAATTAGTCTTAAGACATATAAGTTTTTCATGTTCTTACGGAACAAAATTTGTTTATCAAATGATAAAGAAGTGATCCAGTTTTAAAGCGTATTGTTACTGACGACGAAAAGTGGGTCATTTATAAGAATGTAAAGCTCAAGAAAAAATGGTCTAAAAAGGGTGAACCAGCTCAAACCTTCGAAGTGGTCAATAATCTGGTGGGATTCCAAGGGTATCGTTTATTTTAAACTGATCAATTAAGCAAAATAAGTGATGACCTCAATCAGAACAGACCATATTGATCAATAGAAGGTGTAGTGCTCGACCAGGATAATGCGAGACCTCATGCAAAATAACGCTCCCAAAGCTTCAATAGGATGTACTACCACACCCACCATATTCTTCAGACTTGGCACCTTCGGACAATTATCTGTTCCGATCTCTGCAAAATTTGTTGGATGGGAGAACCTTCAACGTCCTGCACAACAAAAACAAGTTAGAGTGCCCGACTTGGACATGGCTATATCGACTCGGCTATATGACCAAGAATATATATACTTTACGGCGTCTATGTCATATGGGGGTATCATATGAGGTATAAAAATAGTTTGATAAAAGGGCAATAATAATATCCACTCAAGAGCTATGAACTCCACAATTAATACCAACTGAATATTAGGTTTTAGGTATATCCAGTGTGAGCAACCGGTTTCCAAAAACATAGTCTGTGACCTACACCTCGATAAAAATGATAAACCTTTTTTAATCCCGTAGTTATTTAGACATCCGATCTAATGAATAGATGCCACATCACTCGACAGTCCCTTTAAGACGTAAGACGTAACGTAGACGTAAGAGAAGAAAATATGAATTGATCCTTTTGAAATTTGCTGGAACGATATATATTAGAAAAACCGAAGTATATGTAAAAAATTATCGAATATGTAAACTCTATTTTCCAAAGTAGTAGTGGGTAGCTTTTACGGCTTGGGCTATAGAAATTGCGAATATCCATAAAAGTAAATACAACAATTATAATACAAATGGTTTTTATTCATAAAAAAATCTTAAATATATAAAAAAAAAAAATCGCATGATACATTAAGTTCTTAAGAATGAAATACAGTATAGAAAATATCGAATTCTCAGTTTTAATAATTTCAAATTTTTCCACTTCATATTATTCCATATCTTTAGTTACTAAAGTACTAAAGTTCAACAGTGCCTGTTGTCACTGTACATATAACTCGGCCTACGCAAAATCTTTTTAGATGGGGGCTTGTGCCAGACCGCAAAATAACGATGACGAATCGCAATACGGCGGAGACTGAGTGGAACGGTCGGGGAGGTGCTCTTTCAACCGATCAGGCCACCCCAACGAAGAGCCAAAGTGCGCAGAGTCGAAACTGATAAGCTATCGGACAATGAGGTGACTGGGCAAACTTAAAGGCTTGGGTAGACGTGTCAGCCCGGGAAGCACGATAAAAATAAACTCCATAAACAAACGGGAAAAGTATTAGAAGGTGATGATGAAAATCGAGATATATGTGTATGTATGTATATATATATATAGAACGTAGCAAAGTTTATTTGAGGAAATTCCTAAATATGTACAATGTTGCCCGAAACAATGGGCAACTGGCTGTGATATGATGATGATGATGATGGTTGTTCGCTATGATAGTTCGTGATGGAGAAGCTCTACAAGATGACGGCCCTCCACGTTCTGGTCATGAGGTGCTTGTGCTATAAACAGTCAACAACTTTGAGGTAAATGCTGTGCTCGCTGGCGAGCAACGCGAACTTGGCATCGAAACTGATCTTCTCTACGGTTTTGTCGCAGAGCTCGATGCGATGCTGGCGCAGGAAGTAAATGAGTCCGAGTTTGATCTGGAGCAGTCCAATCTGCTGACCAATACAGCTGTGCGGTCCGGCGCCGAATGGTAGATACGACATGGGTGTCTGTTTTAATTTGTTCTCGGCATTGAAACGTTCCGGGTCGAAACGCTCGGGTTCCGGCCAATACTGCAAGTGGAAGAGTAGCCATTAGCCGCAAGGTTTGCCAATTGAAAAGGGATCTATTTTCTTACCTTGGGATCATGATGTATGGCCAGATTGGATATGAAGACGGGCATGCCACGCCGGGCATAGCATTCGGCATGCGGTCGCAGCGAGTAGAATCGCTTCTTGTTGATCGGCGTGCACTCCCGCTCCAGCAGCGGTACAATCGGGTACATGCGCAGAGTCTCCTCCACAACCATGTCCAGGTACTTCATGCCGGCAATCACCTCGTAGTTGAGGCCAGCCCCAACGTCCGTGAATGCGTGACGTATCTCGCGGCGCAGTTTCTCCTGCATTAGTGGCTGCTTGGCCAGCTCGTAGAGAGCGAAGGACATCGTCGAGGAGCATGTGATTATGCCAGCCACCTCGAAGATGGCCGCCTGGGCGGCCAGAAAGTCTTGATGGTGCGTAAAATGCGTCTTGTCCTGCTGCAGATCGGCCTCCTTCTTGAGGGTCAACAGCATTTCAATGAGATCATTACGCAAATCTCCGCATCGTTCACGCTCATCGATCACCAGCTGGATGACACGACGCAGGAACTCGGAATGCGGTTCCGTAAAGAGCTTCGACCGCAACAGCGGCACAAGCTTCGGTAGAAAGAATATCACAAAAAAGTCTATCGTACGTCGCACATTCGGCCGGAATATATCCTGACAATGTGATCCGATCTCAGATTGTGTATTCCGTAAACTATACGAACGGAGTCCAAACGCAATGCTCGCAATCATGTCCGTATTGTACAGATCGCAGACATCCTTGATGCTCACCGTGACGCCCCGGGCGGTGTCGCCACGTCGTAAATCGCGTGTCAAGCGTTTCAGATACCATTCCAGATCACAGCCAATCTACGGGGAGGGCAAAAGACGAAACTGTCAGTGATAAGCATACCGAATACCGATAACAACAGTCCAATGCAACAAAATCGAAAAAATCGAACAGAACCAAAGACAAATTTCTATATTTTGACGGAGAAATCAAAAAAAAAAATAAAATAAAATAAAAACAGATAAACAAGATTAGTTGGAATTTCCGAGGTATCCATAAGCTAATCTAAGGAATCATTGACTTGTTTCTGGCTATATACATATTAAGCGAAAAACCAATAAAGATCAAATAAAGTCAACAAAATCAAGTTCTACACTTTCAAGTGTTTACTTCTGCTGACATCATCGAATGGAACTCTAAAAGTATATTTGAAATTTTTGGAAAACTTTTGACTGCATGACCGCAAATCGTACTACAGGGTATCGACTATTCGAGTAGACAGCTTTAAGAAGAGAACGCAGTCTATTGAAGGCTAACGACGAATGTTTTCAAAACAATTTTAAAAAACAAAAACTTTTTTCGGAAACGTCGCAAGTCGAATATATATATATATTTATATATATGATACAGTGAAACCGCGCTACAGTGGACACTCTCATAAGTGGACATCTCCTTTTAATGGACAAAAATTTGGAAAGAGGGGGAAAAAAACATGTAAATGAACCTCCCATTTGTGGACACCTCCCAGGACAAATTTCAGGCGACTTGTCGCTGTCCACTGTAGAGAGGTTTCACTGTATTTAAAGAATTGTTATTCAGAAATCGTACTGAATGCTTATTTTGTTGTGGACTGAGTTTTGGTGCTTGGCTGGACTACTCACCTCCTCCATGAGGGAGAACATCTGTTTGATCTTGGCGCCCGTAAAGACCGGCGAGAGTCGCGTTCGAATCTCCCGCCATTCGGGCTGGCGGGCAAAGAACAGATTGAGCGAACCCATCCTATCGTGCCGCACATCGCATTTGGCAAAACGATTGGAAAAGCTGACGAAATCCTCGACCAGCACGGTGCGTGCCAGCTGAAGATCACGTATGAGCAGCGCCGGCTGATGGAACAAATAGATGCCCACGACGGGCTCGTTCCGAAAGCGTTCATCAAAGTAGAAACGGCGCAGCTGCAGGGCGAACGACTCCTCCAATTTGAGCACCTTCTTGAGGTTACCCAGCAGATGCGTTGGCTGCACGAACTTGACGCGACGCCGCTGCCAATAGACATATGTGCGGCGCGACCAGATGAAGACGGCGGTCAGCAGGGTGACAATGGCCAGGAGTATGTTTGTGGAGTAGACCATGGCGTGTGAGCGCGACAGTGTGCCAGGTGGGCGCGGGGCGGGCCAGAGATGGGGCTAGAGAGAAGAGCCCAAGAGAGAGAGAGCGGGGCGCGGCGGTGGCGGTGGCGGTGGGCAGTGCGCAGCAGAGGTTGGCGGGCGGGGCGCTGCGCGGCTGTTGCTGTTGCACGGGGACTGCTGTGTTCCGGTGGCTCCGTGGGTGCGGGCGGGTGTCCGTCGTGGCACGCTTTTGCCGGATAATTATAAATAAATACTTAACAAATTATATCACAATCGAGTTTTTTGGTGTTTTGCGCGGAGGCCACGACGGCAATGGCAGAAGAAAAGTACGGGAAAAAAACAATGCGGCGGCGACAACGTCAACAAAAATCGGTAAGAGGGAGCAGAGGAAGCAGCGGCGGAATGGCAGCGACTGAAGAGTATCTCACGCACACACACACACACGCACACACACACAACACACAGACACACACCGACACACAACACACACAAACACACACACACAGAAATCAGATTGGCGAGAACCGAAATACAAAAAAAAAAAAAACGCTGGCAAGCTCCGCAAGCCGACGCAATGAACTGACGCGACGTCGACGCCGCCAGTTGCCAAACGGACCCCAAGCACGGTGAGCGCCACGCCGGCGGCGCCGTCGCCGTCACCGTCGACGTCGACGTCAGCGCTCGCTCGCACAACAACAGCAACAGCAACAACAATGCGGTAGAACAGCAAAGCAAAGCCAGCGATTGACAGGCCGCAGCGACCGCAACTGGCGTCGCAAACGCCCCCGTCATCGTGATTAACCGCAAATGTTCACGCTTCTTGCAGCCAAGCGGCAGCGACGTCGACGCCGACGCCGACGCCAACGCCAACGCTGAGATCTACTTACGCTCCCAAAGCGCAGCAAGCTAAGCGAGAGAGCAGAAGAGCAAGCGCAAGAGCGAGAGCGAAAAGCTGAAAAGCTCCGCAGCAGCAGAAAACAGAACATGTGCACAAGCGCACAGTGTGCCGAGCACCCACAAGCACAGCTCACCTATTGATCTAATATGTATTGTGGCTTTAAAAAAGCTCATTTGTAAGTGATTTTTGGCTTATTCTTCTAAATACTAAGAATAAGTTCTATACCCTGAACGAAATCATTTTTGAAAAATTTAAAGAAATTCTACATTATATAAGTACAACTTCATCAAGTTTAAAGTCCATCGAGCGAGTGGTTTATCCTGCAAAAGCCTCAAACCTGGCTTACTTAAGAACAAATAACAACCTTATAGCATTCCAAAGAGGCTAAATATGCTGATTCACACTCGATTCTCAATCATCGTATTATTTTTAATAAAAATTTTTCGTCTTGAATCAACAATTTAATGGAAGAACTTTGCGGTTAGCTCAAATTTAAGGAAACATTTCTAGCTTTCTCGATCTTGTTTTTATGCCCTAAATCCATTTGAAAAATGGGAAGAAGGGTAAAATAGTTTTGTTGGAATGTATGTAACAGGCAGAAGAAGGCGTGGTAGACCTCATAAAGAATACATATTCTTGATCAGCATCAATAGCCGAGTCGATTTAGCCATGTCCGTCTGTATAAACGCACCTATCTCGGAAACTACAAAAGCTACAGATTTAAATTTGTCATGAAGATCCGTTTATAAAAACGGACTACGAGTTTGTTTCAGATTTCGGGAGCCAAGCCCCATTCGCCCGATAATCCAAAAAAAGAAATACGATTTTCGATAAAATTGCCATAACTTTGGCATTTATTGAGTAATCTACACCAAATGCGGTAAATTGGGTCATGATTAGAAACTGTAGTATGGGATTTCTCAGAATTTTAAAACACCCCTCCATTTTCCCGGAAAGTGACGAAATGTGTATAGCAGCAACAATTTTTATGCAAGAGTCATGAAATTTGGTATATGGGTGCTAATGGATACCATGCAAAAATTGACAAATTTATTCCATCCTAATTTGGTCCAAATTAAATTTAATAAGTCCCTATAGTTTCTACAATTCTTATCATAATGGCTCGAATTCCATAATATATGTTCATGAAGATGTTATCAACTAATTCTAATTCTAAAATTTCAGAACGATCAGATCATAAACACCGAAGTTACATTTTCAGAAGTGGCCGAAATGGGGTAAAATGGCAAATGGTGAAAAATTCATTATATTACTTGGCGGCTAAACGTTTCTAGCTAGGAATGCGAAATTAGGCATGTAGCTCCAAATTGGTGATGCGCAAAAATCAGTTTCTCAAATTTTTGATGCCACCCTGCCTCCCCGGCAATTTAAAAATATTTGATTACAGGTGTAATTTTTTTTATTTGAAACAAGATTTTCAACGCACATATTTTGGCATGTAGAAAATTGATAGAAATTGGCCCATTTCAGGTATCAAACGCATGAGAATTAATGGTAATAACTTTTTCATTTGTGAACCAATTGCCATGAATTAAAGGTCATTTTATTTGGAATGTATTAAACTAATGATTTTAAGACCAAGATTTGGAGATTTGTGTTACCTTTTTTGAAAAAGGAAAAATAATTTTTTTTTCGTAAATTTTAGTTTTTTTCTATAAATCGTTAACAATATCTCTGAAACTACTTAATGAATTTAGAAGTAGTGTATGGGCGTTTTGAAGAGTATAATGTTGACGATTTTTGTATATTTTTTTGCACGGGATAATGTGAACCGTTATCAAGTTATTGCAATAAATGTAATGCAAGTGCCTAAATTTTTAAAAAATTCAATTTTTCGAAAACTCGACCTGATCGAGAAAAAACGAGTGCAGATTCGAAATCAGTGACCAAATTACCTATATCGATTTGAAATCCACCCACATAAAAATGTTCTTCAGTGAAGGAAGCAGAAATAGAGGAAAATAGGGCTTCAGGTTTTG